>JAIPRN010001117.1:0-15392 GCA_025469175.1 Geopemphigus sp. TES_GeoC_2020
AATCGTTGCACTCGAAGAAATAATCTGAAGCGTCGCTTGTAATATAGCTTATTATAATTAACGAATACGACATTGTCAAAATATTATACACTCTATCGAATTATTTTTTGAGCTCTAAAAAACACACTTAAAACGTCATCCAAAACGTATACGTCGTCAATTTCACCAGTTATTTATAAATGTATTGTTTAGTCGCAATTTTTTGGTTGTTTTTCTTCGCGTTTAAAAAATTGCTCGTGTATAATAATTATAATACTCTTATATTTCATTTGCGTCGTTATTGTCTTCGCAATATATTCGTATTTGTTTATCCATTTTTTTCTTCTATTTATCACTCGCCACCCACGAGTGCCGCAGCTTACAGCGAAATAGTCAATACAAATATAATAACAATAACAATATACATATACAGGGCACATTTTTATCACAAAACATCGATATTATTTGCCAAGATTTTGAGCACATTTTTCTTTGGTGTTTTTTGTTCGTTATGAAATCGTTTAAAGATTATACGTCATTTTCAAAGTTACGTTCTCAGTCCTTATATTTCGATCAAACGTAAACTATTGATTTTCAAAAGCAAACTTATATGTATATATAAAAGGACCAAATATATGGATAAATGACAATGATTTTTCAATGTTCAGTTTATTTACGATTTTTACGTCGTTTAGTAGAAACGTCTATAACCGTATCTTTATTACGATAATTACATTTATATTTGATAGGTATTCGACAGTGATTATGACCACGTTGATCAAATTCAAGGGTATTTAAATAAATGTTTCCAATTTTCAATTTATACTACAGTATAATTGTGCAATTATTCGTATCTTAAACATCGAAAATATTTAGGAAATTTTAAAAATTAACGCGTGTAAATTCCCCAAAAAAAAATTAAATATATATATATATATATATATATTGAGAGTTTATAATCAAAATCACTGGTTACCGTAATCGAACGTTGATTTATAGTTATTATGAATAAGGAAAGGGGGAGGAGTAAAACAATAGAATTGTACGTGTCAACGAATTTCAGAAAAAATATGATCAGAAATGTTTTCCGAGATAATGTCCGGTTTGCAATGTAAATAAACGCTTTGTATGTAGTTGGTACCATCGTATTTTATTCGTATTATTGTTTATAATAGGTTCGTTTGTATATTTTGTTCTTCCGTTTGACACGCGGCACCCATCGCGTGTTGCAATGCATCACGAAATTGTCAACACAAATGAAATTATGTCGACTTGTGTTGTTGTCGTGTGTATAGTAAATAAATAATAATAATAATAATATAGGCACGCCAAGCTGAGCGAAATGCGCACATTTTTTAACTCGTTAAATCGGAAGTTAACTCTATACAAAAAATAAATAAGTATATTATTATGGAACTAGGGGCGATTCGCAATAAACGCTGCCGGTATTGATGGTTTCATTTTGGAAACTTTTCTAAATACTTGAACGTTTGCCCATGGAGGAGGAATGAACACAGGGATCGATCCGATTCTACTGCGCCGTGTAAAGACAACACTTTCCTCGATTATATCGTGCATGTTGTGGTAATAAATAACTCATCGATCTTACCACTATTCCACGGCGACTTTTATTTCTAACGTTATAATATGTTATAATCGTGAATTATTATCGAAAAATACTTTTAATATTGACACTAGGGGAAAGACGCTCGTTCATTTTAATACGTTGCAAAATGTTTTCGTTCCAAACCTCCCGAATAACCGTGTTCATCCCAAACCCGGCGGGAATGCATCAAACACGTCGCTATCGTAACTGATAATACTCACTATATTATACGCTACATTGTATTATAATATCACTAAAAAAACAAAAGTTTCCATTAGTAGTCAAAAATGAAGTACGGCAAATATAAGGGTTGTTTCGGACTCGTAAGATCAAAAACTATTTAGAAATGAACAAATTTTATAATAAAGTTTCCTCGATGTTAAATTTCTTAATGTGTGCGTCTATGAACATTTTTAAAAGACTTTATATTTTTTCTCGTTTAATAATCAAAAACAGAAAAGATAAAATATAAAAATAAAGGTTAAAAAAATTCGTAGAAAATGAAAGTAAAACGGACGAATAGGTGGTTTCGTGATCGTGAGTTCAAAAATTATTTAGGAATGGACAAATTTGTCGAAAAGTATCTACAAAATAAAAAATTGACGAATACAAAAAAATTGGATAACAAAAATCAATTATCTCATTAACCGCACTCGGTTTCTCAAGTCTAAAAGTGTTGGGTCGTATAAAATAATTTATTAAATAGGTTTGAATCCTATATTTCATTTCGCCAAATTCACTGATAATATTAAATAAGCCAAAACGCGGGAATGCTGATATGTGTAACTACTACACTCGTCCCTCGGAATATCGACTTCTTGAAGAGTTGTGACTCGTAGCATGAGAGTGTACACAATGACTAAAAGACGAAATCATTTAAGGGCTAAGAGTGTAATTGTTATATTATAACGGTATCCGCAGGATCAGGCCGCCGTTATGGACCGATTAATCAAGATCACGTTTATAGAAGTCGACGCGTTTAACGATCGCGATACTTATGATGTTTGTCTTTATAACTATATGTTTAGTGGCTGTTTCTTTTGGTATTCGTTAAAATTGTTCCTTCTGTCACGCGAATTAACGCGTTTATCGTAAAATTTTTTCAATTCTGTAATTTATTATTTTTAAACGTGTCGTAAATACGATTTCTCTATATATTTAGTTAATTGATTATCCTTCGATAACATTGTCGGTATTTCGAGGTAATCGATCGTCAGTTTATTTTTATCCAAATAAGACTAAAATATTTGCGTATAATATTATTACACCGGAGAAACCAATATCTAAAATAACTATGGTAACTGTTACGGCAATTACGACGTACATGCATAGTAATACACTCGATTCGTTCCCATTACGAATATGCACTAATTAAACGCTATCCAAAATCAATCGCACGATATCATAACTCGGTCGGGTATTCGAAATCATTTTTATCGTATATAGTTTCCAAGCCGTAACGTTAGAGGCTCCCCGCCTCGCGCGAATTCTACGATATTACGATTTATTGTTTCACAAATTAACGTGTCGGTAAAAGTATTAACGCGACATAAATTTAAATGTTTACACAAATGATCGTCAACGGTATAACGGATTGTCCCGAGTTCAAATACTTCGTGTGTATAGTAAATAAACTGGAAAAATAAGGGTTAATTTTTTTTGTAAACTATGGATACTGAATACGAATTCGCAATTAGATGGGTATTTTGTCTGCCGGGCATAGTAAAAATTCTGCTACCCCCATTTTTATGGTAAATTTTCAACGAAATAAAAATGTAGTAAACAATCGTCACTTTAAATAATCGCGTAAGTAACAATGTCCGTTGATATTTGTCGTCATTAATAACTTAAAATGTACATATGTACGTAAACGTAATAGGAAATTAATTCCGTAATAAAGTGACGTTATTGTTATTTTTATGTTTGGTGAGCGCCCGTTACGCGCCGACTGTGACCGGTACCCAGCTAGAAACCCGAAGTTGTATCGATACGCTGCGTCGGTGATTTGAAATATATTTGAAACGCACGACGACGATCAATACAATACGGTAAACAGACGTTTGTGTATTTGAGCTATATCGAATTCATTAACGGTTTCACCGCGTGGAGCTAACTTAGGAGCTAACGCCGAAGACGTCGTCCGTACGCGTACATAAATTTACAAAAACGATTTGTCAAAACGTTACTGGGAAAACGAAATGAAAAATCGCGCGTTTTCGGCGTAAACACGCGTCCGGTTCAAAGGGCGAATTGGCGCGCGTGCCGTATTTTGTCTCGTCGAATGTTACAACGCGAATTATACTTCGCGCGTTCGTGTGGTGTTCTCGTTCACGTAGGATTGGAAATACGTTTTGAGGGAGAAAGTACCGGCGGAGCGACCGAAAGCGACGTTAGACATTAGTGTTTATAAGCTATCGTGGCGGGGAAATGGACGACAAGAAACCGATAGGCGGGCGGTGTCCGCCGCAGTGTCGACTGTGGTCGCAGTGGCGGTGGCGGCGGCGGCGGCGGCAGCAGCGGCGGTGGCGGCGACAGCGGCAGCGGCGTCGGCGGAGGCAAAAGCTCAGTGTAGAAGGCCGAGTGACGTCTATTTTTGGTCCGCATCGCGAGAACGGTGCCAAAAAAATGTTTTCTTTACACTCGCGGCCCGCTTGCGTCAGTATACGATATTCGTACGCCCCTCGCTAAACTATTTTCGTATATTACAACCGGCGGTTCGTATATACAAATGTAATTAATTTTTTCGTATTTTTTTCTCTCGCCAATATAACACGCGTATTTAGGCATCGCGCGTATTATATTCAATCGATTGTAAATCGCCGTGTACGCTACACTTACGCACACAGGTCGCGCGTGCACCGGTTTGCGTCGTCACGCGCTTAAAAACCCACCCGCGCATATTCGCTTATTCGTTTTTAAATAAGGTACGATTTAGCGTTCAAGACGGATTCCGAACAGGTTTTTTGGATGTCTTTTGACAACCGCCGGATGTCCGAAGCCAGAAGGGGCAGCATCAGCGCCTACATCAACAAAAAGGTACGGTCGTTGTAAATGACCAAGTTTGTTTTATTTTTAGTTTTTACGATCGGACGATGTAGTTTTGTTCGACGTATCGTCGTCGGTCCTCCACTCCTATTTCTAAAACAAACCACCCCCGCTTCCATCCCCATCCATCTACATTCCACACACCTCGTCTCTCAATACACGTGTCGACACGTCGAAATCGTCCTCCGCACCGCGAACAGAGCTTCGTACCCCCTCAAACAACACGCCCCGAATTTCGACCCGACTCGGTACGGTTTTCGTTTGGCGTATTCTCGTCGGCGTGGCGCCATTCGCACGCAATTCGACGTACATCGAGCGTACATCACATTACTAATCGAGGTGTGGGTCGCTAAAAAGGAAAATTTAAAGTGTAAGGGCGCGCGTGCCCGCGTGACAATCATATGACCGAACGCACAAAAGTCGATACGATATTAACTCTAAACTTGATATATATATATACCAAGGGGACGCGTCTAGAAAAAGCGACTACAGTATTATATTTTAGATAGGTCGCGAAACGAGAGAAATTCCGCCAAATCAACATAGATAAATATATAGCGCATATTCTTTTGCGGCAGAATTTTAACTATGTCCGGCAGACAAAATACGCATTTAACGGCGAATTCGTTATATATTTAGTGTCGATAGTTAAAAAAAACCCATATTTTTCCAGTTTATGGAATTTAAAATACACGAAACGTATTTCAACTATTGACAATCCGTTATATTGTTGACGTTCATTTGTGTAAACATTTAAATTTATGTCGCGTTAATACTTTTACCGACACGTTAATTTGTGAAACAAATAAATCGTAATATCGAAGAATTCGCGCGAAGCGGGGTGCCTCTAACGTTACGGCTTGGAAACTATGAACGATAAAAATCGTAGTAATACGATAAAAATGATTTCGAATACCCGACCGAGTTATGAAATCGTGCGATTGATTTTGGATAGCGTTTAATTAGTGCATATTCGTAATGGAAACGAATCGAGTGTATTACTATGCATGTACGTCGTAATTGCCGTAACGGTTACCATAGTTATTTTAGATATTGGTTTCTCGAGTGAACAAATATTACACGCTAATATTTTATAGTCTATAATATATATATATAGCTTACGCGACATTTTCGTGCCGTAATTTTCATTCGAAACGAATATTTTACTAAATCACGGTAAAGTTGTTCGTGTTACACTGGGCGCGCGATTATTATTACGGCGGCAGTTATAATACGGCCAACGTCGTCGGATTTGCGACCTTGTTTTGTCCGTTATTTCACGCACGACATTTATATATAAATATATATATTCGCACGTTCCGATAGTAGCATCGCGCGGACAGTAACGCGTTTATATTTCGGTACGACAAAATACACTATTCCTCTCCATTCCTTCTCCGTCAATCACCACTTCATCCACTCGGCTCGAAAGCGAAACGATTACTTTTTAAAACGTATCAGCGCCATGTCGCTGTTTAGAAGATCATTATAGTACGTCTCTAATAACGATAATAATCGACGTTTTTACAATAAACAGAGTCGTGCTGTACGAAGAAACATTTGTGTTCCGGCCTGAACGAAAAACTCGAAAATCGTTCGGCGAATCGTCCAATCGACGTTATTCTTCGTTTCGTGTAAATAACGGGAGAATAACGTTTAATCGGACATGTCGAACGATAAAACGGTATATTTTCGCTATAAGAAATTTGAAAATTCGACATAATTGGAACGTTGGTCGATTTTTTTCGTGTTCGACGAACGAAGGCCCATTTTATATTAATAATGTTCGTTAACCAAATTCGAACAAACTAGGTTTATCGCGTACACAATTGTCTTAAATATTTATTACACGTTTTATACGCGAATATAAATATATATATAGTAGTCGTCGATATACGTAAAACCCAAATGATTAATATCCGTGCTATTCTATGCGCGGCTAACGTTCGTACGGTATTTTCTATTGTAGTTGAGTTATTAGAGCTTCTGAGACGATCGTTCGTTGCGTTATTTAAAAAAATATTTCGTTTCGAAATCATTTTTAGACGGGAAAAAAACTCGACAAATTTTGTCGAAGCGTATCGCGCGCGATAGTTTACGAAATTAAAATCTAAAATATCGTATTTGTATCTAAAACTGGCGCGTTTATTTGTTTTTTGTTTTGTTTACTAGTTCCGTGAATTTAAAAATCGTTTTTTCCGTTAAAAACGAACCTAACCGATTCGCGTATGTAATTATTATTCGGCGACAACGTCCTCCGTATAACCGATTAATAAAAAACGCGCGTATACGTATAATAATTATACGGGAAAGACGACGGTGGTAGTGGTGCTGGTGGAGGGATAGTGAGCGGATCGACATTAACGCGTTAAAAATGTACCGAGTGAATTTTCGGAAACTTTTCGCGTTAGTTTTTTTTTAATAGTTAAAAACGACTTTTTATGGTCGGCGACGATCGCGTAAACACGGTTTCAACGATTAGCGTTTGTCGTCGAAATTCGAACATTTTATAGATTTTCAACGTGACGCACAACAACGTTATTCCGATAGCGCGGCTTCGTTTCAAGCCCGACGAATATTTACTCCCAATTTCGACTTTTCTAGCCGAATTCATATTTTCAACCGATCGTTCTTTTCTTTTTTGTAATTACCCGTCTACTTTCGTTCGGTATTTCGCCCGATGTTTCCGAGTTTCTACAAAATATAGAGTATATATGTATACATAATACGTTTAGCGTAGAGGCGCGGCGGCGTTATGATATACGGCAATCGTTATAATATTTTATTATACGGTAAACGGTAATATTATAAATATAGTCGTTCTAACCACCGTTAGTTCGCGTCCTACAGCTGGCCGCGTGTTATAAATATTGGCAATGGCCGCCGCCGGTCCGGCGCATTTATATTTCGCGCGTGTGCCGTCCGTCCAAGTGGCCCGTCCAAAAGACGTCCGCTTTTTATTATTAATCGCCGCCGTTAGTATTATTATTATTATTCGAGTTTATAAAAATAATTCGTAAATATTATTTACGAATAATACGCTTTACCGACAAACAACGTAAACATACGCCGTTCGGAGACGTATTCACGCCCCACTAGGCGTCGTTTATTCGTTCGCGCGTAAATAGCGATTAACGATTGTTTTTACGCGACTATTTTTCGATTTCGGAATAATATTCGCTTTTTTGTTGTTGTCGCGCTTCGTTTCCGAACGGACACACCGAACATATCGTCGTCCGTACGAAACGCGCCTGCGCGCGTGAAAACGCCTCTATCGTTTACGTTCGTTTCCCGTTAGGAGTATTTCGCGTACCAACACTCACTCTCGTTCGATATATTCATACGGACCATTCAAATAAACGTTTTCAATTCTTACGTATAATGTACGTCATCGTGGTACCTGTATGTATATATATATATATATTAATACCCGAATAAATAATAAATATATTTTTAAGGAAAAAAATTAACGAAATGTACGAGTGTAATACTTTTATAACGTACGTATTATGTAAATATATACATATACAGGTACGTGATATTCTTTTTAATAACTCTTCGTGATTATCCGCCGAAATCGTAAATACGTTTTATTTCGGTGTTTTTCGTTCGTCGTTAAGTCGTGCGAGTACCGTTTACGGACCATTTTCAAACGCATTTAGCGGCGACCTTTACACGGTCATAAACTCTCCGAATGGAAACCTTTACGGGATCGTTTCCTACGTACACCCCGCGACGGAAATAATTAAAGGAAAATGCTTTTTCCTATATTCCACGTAGAATCAGCGCTATTCGGTTGTAGGAGTCCGGTATTCGAGGAATTCACTGCCATCGATAACACACGTACATTCACAACACGATAAATAGATATGTATATATGTACATATTCCATATATATATATATATATATATATATATATAACTTTCCTAAAACTTCCCTAACTTCTGAAACGAAAGAAGGATATTTAACTACCGGGTTTAAAAATATCCGATACGCGGAACGTAAAATTATATACCACACGCGTTCTTCGTATGAAATTACATAACAACCACTTTCTCGCGAACGATTATTAGTTATTAGAATCTCTACAATTCAGGAGCCCGGGGACGTGTAATTAGTAGATTCTATTTATCGCTGTACAGTAGCGACCGGGAAAATATGTAAGACAAATTCGAGGTCAGGCTCGACAAGTTACTTATTTTATGTTTCAAATTGGTTTTTAGGCGGGAAATTGCGCTAGACTATAATTAACGTAGTCGAGTTAAAAAAGTCGTTTTCGTAAATTGGGAAACACATAACGAACGTGTCGAGAATCGAAATGAACGCCGCGGTATCGATGGAATGTTTCCCGCGGCCAACCGAACTTGTTGGCCACGTAAATACGCGAAATGCTTACGACGATAATACAAACAAAGGGCCGACTCTTTCTTTCGTCAATTAGTTATCCTCGGTTAAATCGAATATTTTTAATATGACGGCGGTTGAATGGGAGGAACGGTCAACTCGGAAACCCCTTCCTCCCTATTTCTACGGTCCAGTGGTGCGGTTTATATCCTCGTGAAGGGTATATACTGTTTACGTGAAAATACTAGTTGTCCCAGCGTTGAACGGGCCGAACAGTTGGTTACGATATAGTCAAAAAAGTAATCGACAACGTTGCGACCAAGTACCGGGCGCGGGTACGTACGTTACGTCTCGTGATTTTAAGAACCGGTCCAAAAGGACATCATAAATGTCGATTTGACCGTTTTGGTTAGGGCAGCGTGGTGCCGCCGGTGTATCGTGGTACACATGTATGGATTTAAACTTGGTGCAACGTGATAAGAAGGGAGGGGTGTCTATTGTGGCGGATTTTTTCGTTACGAAATTTCGGCGGTGTTAAAAAAATATCGAAATACGAAAAATACGATTCGTACGGCTCTATATAGCCGAACGTCGAAATAGCGTATCGGACATTGGTCAGTTTCACCGTGACACGTTGCCCGGATATTGTCGAAAATGATCTCCGTTCGACAACGACCGAAAATCGATCCAATTACCTGACCATTTTGAGTATCGGATGTTCTTCTCTCTTGTTTGATCTTGAATATACATATATATATAATTTTCAGATTTTACGGCTAAAAATTCGAGGCGTATTGTTTTAGGATACGTGTAATCGGACGTTGTGACAGAGTAATAAATTTCGAGTTGAACGTGCGACAATTAAAGTATTCGCCGCCGCCGTTTGTCGCAAAGTACTTTTGATTTTGGTGGTGGCCACACACACAAACGCACATCGGGGGTTTCAAAAAAGGGGGGGCGGCGTATTCAGTTTTCCCAAGGGGGCCCCCGATCGAGTTAAGTCCACGGCCCTGGCAGAGTACACGTTCCGGTCGAAGCCCGGCTAGCCGTAAATTTCTAGGAGTGGTCTTCCTCCGTCGCTACGAAATAATACTCTTCCGACGTAATACACCCGGGGACACTCGTTTTCCCTCTCGAATTCGTTCATATTGATACCGTCGCCTCACATTCCATTCAATACGGGATTATTGTTTCGTCCGACGGTCTTAAGCCATTTCGTGTCCAATGATTGTGTCCGTTTTCGGTAAAATTATAGAAAGTATGGCGAACTTGGCCAAAAGATGACGCGAATTATTCACGTACGCCGCGTTATTATAAGTTGAAACTTTACTCGGACGATTTTTAAAACACATTTCAGAACGACGTGACATCTACACTCGCATACGCTCCGACCGAAGCCGGATCAGAACAATTACCACTCTATATCGCGCGCGTACATTTTCGATCCCACAATTCCCGGGCCCGTGTAATCCGGCGCCGTATAGGTTCATTCAACGCGTGACTAGTAAAATGACAGAAGAGTTAAACAAACGTCGAAACCCGATAACGAACAATTTGTTCGTATACAATAATTGTGTCCCCGCCCGCGTACGTACCGAGTATTTTATTTCGGGACGCGCCGTGTAACACGAGTATCATCAGGAACGTGCGCGTCTTCTACTCGACCGGGTGTTTTGGAGTGGTAAATAACGCGTGCGCGCGTAATACACGTAGGGGTCAGAGGCGGCCCGTGTCCGGTTACCGAAATTTTGACCGCGAACGGACCGAGTATCTGATATTAAAAGAAACCCCCCACCACCCCCCTTTTTCAAACGAACCGTTACGAGTTGACCTAAAGGGTGGGACGTTTTCCAAAACTCTAATTCTCGTCCGGTCCCGGATATTTACGTAAATACCGAGTCCCGTAAAGCCGTGTCGTCTAAACGCGACGCGTAACAATTATTCATTACTAGTTCCGAGCTATTTGTTCGTAATGTACGCGAATAATAACGATTATAATATATGGACGACGTCGCTCGGTTATTCTAAAAAAAGTCACCGGAGTCGATTACGTTAACGAATTCATTTATAAAAGCCGGTTCGAAGTACGCCGCCCGGCTTTGGTTATGTATCGGTTACGTATTATTTAAGCGTTGTACGATTGTAAAACGCGAAGCCGGGTATTAACTCGTTAATACGTTACAATTAACTTAACCTTTTAACTTAACGGGGAATACGGTTCGTTTAATTAAATAATTCGTTTTACGTTCGCCACCGTTAATTCGAAAATAATATTTTTTATTTTATTTTTTTGGTTGGGAGGGAGCTCGTTCGTCTAATTTCGAAGTAGTTTCGTCGCCGAACGCACTGACTCGTTAACGTATGTTACGTAACCACGTTTGGTACGAACGTAAGGAACACGACGAATTATAGAGGCAAACAACAGGTTTCGTGTACGTCGTACGCGTATGAACGAACGAACGGATTTTTCGTACGGAAAAATCCGACGGACGATTAACGAATATTAACGACGGGGTCGTGGTGAGCCAATAGCGTGTACGGATTTTTCGTTTACATTCGGTTAAACGATCGCGGTACGCTTAAACGTCAGTTAGAGGAAAATCGTTCATTCGCCGAGTGTGCCGGGTTAGGCGTACATTCGGTCGAAACCGGCCGTCGGCTATAATAAATGACCGGGGGATCCACGTGAGCCGAATTTGTTTAGCGGTCGCGCGAGTCGGCAATTTCGATCGCGGCTACGGCGGCCCCCGTCACGAAGTCGCCGGACGGGGTCCCGTTATTGTTCGAACGACGTAACGTCGGGCTCCGAAAATTGGCGACGAGTGTTACAGAGCGAGGACGAAAGCCGGAAGCATAAAAGAGTAATAAACATTTCGAGGAGCGAAACGCGGCGGGAATTAATTGGTAACGTCGGGAAATCGAGAAAAACGGTACGCGATTTACGTGTACGGCCGCCCGATTCGAGGCTACGCGTTTTAAGTACACGTATTTCCTCGGGCTAAGCCCCTTACGCGCCTTTTTATTAGCGCTTGGCACCATTCAAGGTGCGCCGTGGCTCATGACCTGAGTCGTCAATGTGGTCCACTAGCACCGAACTACTGTAGTGATCCGTACTTGACGTCGTTCGGTCCCCCGTCGGGTGAGTGGTTTAAATGTTCTTCTATCTCGCGTCGGTCCTCACAACCGCCAAGTTGCAGCTGAATAAGCTCCTCGGCCATAAGTGGGACACAGTGCGACGGTTCGAATCCAATCCGGCGTTCCGTGGGGCTCCCCACTCCCGTGGTACCGACCAGGTTTTAAGTTGACATCGGTAGGGGTCGACCCGGGTCACTCTTTTTTACGGAGCAAGCCTCCCGGTATTCTGGCCACCACACACCTAACCCGGCTATCGGTGGACCATGCACCATTCTTAATCATCGATTTTCAAAATCGGTCCAGCCTCGACAGAAGCACCTGCTCGGTCCGTGTGTACTTTTCCTAAAATCCTTAGAACCTTGACTCAAGCCATCTATCTATCGGTGCGGCCACGAATGCCGCCGTGACTTTTTTTAATTAATCCTTGCCTCCGGAGGCGCTTACTTTATCCGTGTACTTTTCCTCACGTCCTTGACCTTGGATGACCTATGAACTCTTAGTCAGGAGATCCTACAAGAGGATCTCCGATCAGAGCCCGCTCACTACGACAAGGCGAGTTGCTTGAGGGGGTCATTTTAAGTACAGACTTCAATAGTGTATAGTCTCTCCTCGGCAATTCTTTTCGCCGCGAACCCTCGACATCGTCGTGTCGAAATTATGGACATATATTAGGCGTCCGGATAAATCGAAATTACCGTGTACGACCGTTCTACAGACGCGTTTACGTAATTAGCGGCGTTTTTCGTATTAAATGTTCGGTTCTCTCCAACCTGTAGCGTGTTTGAACGAAATTCGAACGTTAAGCAAACGTCGCTTAAAACGTCGTCGGTAAGTACCTATAGATCGCGATCGGTGTAACGCGTCTATCCATCGTCGCGTCCGTTCGAAACGATGAACTACGTCGTCGTCGAAGACGGATTTCACGTTTCGTTCGTAATTACCGGCCGAATAAATCCCGTTTGTCTGACGACGGGTTTTCGCAGTGTTCCCGGAGTAGTCCACGCACGGCCCTCCACCCCGCCCCCTTGGCCAATCCCCTAGAGAAAACTACGCTAGGAAATCGAATACGCGACGGTCCCGTTAGAGTTACCGTATCGGTAAAATAATAGCAGCGCGCGACTATTATATGGATCGTCGTCACGAATCGATCGACGCCGTCCCCCCTACCCGCTGGGCGTTCAACGTGTTGTTCGTCTCGCCCCTAGGGCCAAGCGCGTACCATTCCTGCGCGGTGTCTATATTGCCGCGTTTTTCGGTCGTTATTATTTTCTCGCGTCGTTAAATATTCCTTACGCCCGACGAATTTCCAATCACCGGCCGCGGTAAAACGATACGGCGTGGAGAGTAGCATGGGGACCGACGGCGACGACCGGGCGAGAGGGACGCGGAGAGGGAAGTGATGGCGGAGAGGGAGGAGTAGAGGAGATCGCGCGGCGGCGGCGGCTGCAGTAATGCGCCGTCGGTAAATACGCATATTTGGGTCAACGACAACGTACCGACCGCCGCCCACCCGGTGCTGAACAACGTTTGTTGTTGTTGTTGTTGTCTTCGGCGTCGAGCGCGTCGACCCCCGGGCTTTTTGCAACGTTTCGGCCGCGAGGTGGCGACGACGGCGGCTGCTTCTCAGTGTTACCGACCGAACAGCGTTCGCGCGCACGTGCTCCTCCTATTCCTCCTCCTCCTCCTACTACTACTACTACTCCTTCTCCTACTACTTTTACTACTACTTCTCTACTACTACTCCTCTACTATTACTCCTCTACTACTACTGCTCTTTCGCGCACGCTCAAACCCTTGGGTGGTGGTGTTGGTGGTGGTAGTGGTGGTGGTGGTGGTGCACGTGCTGTTTAACAATACGGACGCCGTTCAGACGGAAATCGCGCGAAACGATACGACAACAACGACGACGTGATCGTCGTCACGTAGGCCGATTATGTTATATATATATATTTAAAACGGTCCCTTTTCGGTCCCACTGTTTACAACGCGCTCTGTCGTTACCTCCGTTCGTTCCTTGGTTGCCCGTACGAGAAATAATCGTCGTTTCCACCGTCACCTGACCGTACGTGCCCAACGCCGGCGTGTCCTATTACGACGAAATATTATTACGAATAAATACTATTACGTATAAACGGCCACGATGGTTACGACCGAGGTCATCGTAGACGATGAAAACTACCGGCACGGATCCGGGCGATCTAGTCCCGAGTTAAATCGTTCGATACGGTGCGCTTACGACGACGTCGTGGAATATAAAAATATTTTCGAAATGTCGTCCGGGAGCTTCGTTAACGCGACCCAAACCAGACATAACGGTCAATTTTACAATATTCGCGCGGCGTAGATTATTTCTAATCATCAGTCCGAAAACCGGGCCTAGAACGGAACGAAAATACGAAGGTCGCGGAGAGTAGAAAACGTCGGGTTGGGAGAGATTGAAAACAATTTACGATTTAAGGGCGAGGAGTACGAGGGTATGGGACCGAGAAATGATATTTGAACGGGACGGTATTTTAACGTAGTAATAAGAAGTTCAGGAGGAAATCAGGGTATCGGAACGGAAGGAGATTGGAGACACGGATAACAGATTTAGACGCGTGTTTTCTTTTTTCACTACGCAGTCCACAAGACGTCCAGGGAACGAAGAACGGGATGAACAGTACAATGAACCTTGTTGGGTGGACGAGCGGCCACGCGCTGAAATTGTTGTTGTCTTCGGAATTTTTCGGCCGTGGCGCCGAAAGAATATCCCTGGGGAGTGCCGCCGCGTATTTAAGAACGAGACGCGCCCCAGTTCGATTTCGAGCTTTTAAGGACCATACAAAATGAAACTCTCTCTCTCTTTCTCTCTCTCTCTCTCGCGACTTGCGTTGTGTTCCACGTATTTAAATGATGACTAACGACGCGTGATTTCGAATACAATCGGCCGCCCAAAAGCGAACAGTGTCCCGTCGTTTAAACACTTACGGGAAGGCTCCTTCCCTCGTTCGTCCCGAAATTTTAAGAACTTTTTTTTTTTAAAAACAAGTATACCTTTTTAAACTGAACATTTCGAATTGTTAATAGTCGTCATAAAAACGTTGAACGTTTCCCGTATTACGTATTTCGTTACGCTTGAAGTTACCAAACGGCTATGGCGGATGGTGTTTCGAACTTTTGTGCAAATAGTAAAGACCGCCGTCTTAAACTATTCTTATAACCAACCTATTCGTACTAATTCCCTAGATATCGTTTTTTTTTTTTTTTTTTTTTAAATTTTTTTTTTTTTTTTTTTTTTTTTAT
>JAIPRN010001117.1:15492-40523 GCA_025469175.1 Geopemphigus sp. TES_GeoC_2020
TATTTCCCTAGATATCGTTTTTTTTTTTTTTTTTTGTAAAATACTCTAGTTGGGCAAGACCTTTACCAATTTTTCAAGGTCTAGTCCTGAGTCAGAAATAGGTAATAATAAACTTGACGACTTTTCCACTAAAGCTCTCAGCCTCTAAAATGTCTAATAACGTCCCCGCGGAGCTTCCCATTGTTGACGGTTTATATATATATACATATGAAAAAAATACTTTTAAGATGGGGGGAAAAAAAGCCGATAGGTGGTAAACGAGGGCGACAGAACGTGATAACAGAACATTTATAGGGGGATAGGGGGCATGAAAGACCAAGCGACCCGAAGCTTAAGTAACCGAATTGTTAGGGTCACCCTGGGGATAGTTGACGATACAAAATGAAATTAATGTGCGGGAATATACGCGAGTTGGTCGGCAAAAAATGAATAGTTTCGCGTGTCGAATAACGGAAAAGTCGGATCTGGTGAACGGTGGGAGGGGGAGATGGGGACAAATAACGCGACATCTTGTTGTAATACACCGGGACGAGGGAATGTAAGTGGACGAAGACGAACCAATTGCAAAAACAGTGAGAGTACGTTTGTCGACATAAAAACGAGGCCAACAAAAAAAAACCGGCCAATCGTACGAAATTCTCGTATTTAATATTACGCGCTCGTATTACACGTTATTACATTAAGCGTTTGATCGATTCAATTTGTTATGTCGTCTTCGAACGTTTTTTCGCGTAGTAAAAATACTCTAATTGTACACGTCTACCGCTATTCTCCGGTAAAATGTATTTTGTTTCGACTTTATCGACAGTTTTTTTTTTTTTGTTGCGTTTTTGAGCGTAAATTGAAACAAACCGACGCAATGGTCGACGCGTCCGATTTTCGCGGAATTTCGGTTTTCTTCCCCTCCCCCTACCCGATAATTACGCGAAATACTCGAAATGACTACCCGATTTCGTCATATTTCGTACTTTTCGAAATGATTCGATCGTTTTTCAGCTACACGGAACGCGTTCAGAAAATGTCGACGATTTTCGATTTGTTTTACGTCTACTAATAAATAACGATCGTTCGTTTTCAGAATTTAATTCGATTAACGCCTATAACGCGAACATTATTAACGATATTAAAAAATGTCTAAAAATATTTAACCGTCGTTTGTTTAACCGTTTCGCGTCTTTTTGTAAGCGTGAAGTTTATATGTAACGGATCAACTACAAAAAAATAGACATCGGGTTTTCTTATCATAAGAAACTCGTATGTTGAATTTATACACGTGTATACAATATAGAGCTTATGTACATATCGAATTTGCGTTTCCCACACGTAATGGATCGTTTATTTTGGAGAGAGCTCCTAAAATAACAATCGGTAACACATTTTCGGATATCAATTAAAAGCACGTGTTTCGCGTCAATTTTTCGCCGTTATCGGTAAATTTTAACTTTCAACCGAAATTCAGTTACGTTTTTCCAACGTTCATTTCTAACTTTCCAGTTAAACCGAAAAATATCATAAGCGACGTTTCGATTTAACTCGACCCACGGTTTTCGTATTAATTAAGTAATCGAATCAACCGTCCGTCCTTAAATATATTATTACTTCTACCACAATTCGAAGTAAAGTAATATATATATTTTGAAAAACGCTACGATTTATTAGAATACCGTATTTACGTTTCGAATTTATATCGGCACGACGCGACGGTCACCGTTGTTCACGGTGAAAAAACCATAACCACCGACGCGCGCCTTAACGTAACTAACTTAGCGCGCCTTTTTGTCAAACACGTTAACCTATCGTCTTATACGAAGGTATAATAAATATTTACGGACGAACGTCACCCGTGGCTTCGGTTTTTTATTTATATATATACGCGACGCGTATTAACTTACCTAGGTACCTAAACGTGTAAAGTAATATGACGTAATATTGGACGACCGTGTTTGTATCGGGATTTATTAACGAAGCTTCGAGCAAATATTTTTTTGTAAACCGACGAAAAATTGATACTAAAGTCGTAAATGTATTTCGGTACGCTCGGCCCGTTCGAAACTTGGAAGTAAACGTTGGGTTTAAGGGTAAATCGATATATATATATATGTATGGATGTATATACGTAGTTAGTGGCGAGCTGAGGGATATTGCGCTCGAACGTCCGGGCCCGTAATTTTGAACAGTAAACACCGTTGTTGCGTCGAAAAGTGTCGCGTTGTTTTGAACGGTGTCTATAAATAGGACAATCGAGAACGATACATGATTCTGGGCTCGATGGACAACCGCCAAATAAGCCGTCCCCGCCGTTGTATTCCCTCCGAATTCGAATTCGTCGACCCAGGACCGTTTCGTAAATACGGCGGACACGCCGATTATCCGGACTACCAAACCGAATAACTTTCTACGGACCTGTCGGAACTGGGCATAAACCGTCCGCGTCCCGCGTGTTCTTCGCCCCGCGCTTTTCGTCATACTGTTTTAGTTAACTAGCGCCGATTGGTATTTGACAAACGCCTAACGTTACGTATTACGCGATAATATGTGCAAAAACGTTTCCTTCGTACATTCGATTATCCGGATATTGGAACGGCCGACGACAACAATTAGTCCGATTAATCGAGTCTCCACTGATCCCCGGTGTGCAACCCTTTTCACCTTTTTCAAACGGCAATACACACCCGCTGTCCGGAAAGCTTGAGAGAAGTGGTACTTCGGACAATGGCTGGCCGTCGTTTATTGTTTAAATACGATAAAACGAGAAACAATCTTCCCTAACGGGAAACAACAAAGTCCCTTACGTAACATAACGAAAATTTCACGTCCTGAAAAATGGCTAGAAGGTGTCAAGAAAGATTCGCGACCCGCCATGCCATTTACGTCCATTGAATAAAGAAAAATAAAACGCGGAATCTTAATTTTTGTACGAATGCACGGAACGTAGCTTGTTGAGAATTCCCCGCTAGGTAAAAGACGAATTAATTATTTAAATCCACCGTTAAACATACTATATATGTATACAGTAGCGTACTAATACCGATATTTTGGGAGGGGAGAGGTTTATTTCAAAATAAATAAATCGGACGACAATACAAGACATATTATAAACTTCGATAGATTATTCGTTTTTAATTAACGCGTTATATTACGACGCGTATTGAAGTTGAAAAATATTTTAGTTTATCGTTATTATTGACTAAAAATATACATCTCGTAAGAAATGAATTCTTCCTAAACATTTTCGGCTTATCGCCAAACGTTTGTACGCCACAGTATATATATATATATATAGGATATAAAAACCGACGAGTTTTGGAGTTACCATTCGATCGGTCTAATCGACGAGTACGAGTCATTGAATCGTTGAACGAGCGGAAAAATCGACAATCCAAGTTAATTATAAACTATATACGCCAATAGTTTTCGTAAAATGATCGTGCCCCCGTAGACCAAAATTGTATTGACGTGTAACGGCCGTCGTCGTATACAAACGTTTATGGATGTTACGGAGTAAAAATTGTTTATAACCTTCACAACTTTTGAATAACAAAACGATCGATCCGGGAACAAATTTCCTTCGAAATCTATACGGTACGTCGTTCGTAGTCGTTTCTAATTTAATTCGCGATTACGTCCCCGTCGTCCGCCCAATTGCCCGTGACAATGACCACCATCTATCCCACGCGCGAAGGATTCGAACGTTGCGCTCATAATAATTTACGTTTAACGTCATTTTTGGCGTTCGACCGGCGAATAATTCGATTCGTTGTTTCCGATCTTCGTTCGTTTCGTTAACGTTGTTCGTCCCGAACCGTTTCGCTCGTTCGTCGTGTTCGTTTATTTCGCGACGAAGATCGTTCGTTAATAATAAATATCTTTCGTCCGTTAATTATGGGCACGGTTTTTCATCGTTGAATAATTTATCCGTCACCCTTCGCCTTTCAATATTTATCGCTATGTTCGCGATTTCGTTGTACGACAAAATATGTTAGCACTTCCCCTCTCTCTCTCTTTATATATATATATATATATATATATATATATATATACGCCAGTAAATTTTGTTCGTATAATACGGCTTTATTTGATAGTCTCCCGTTATTTGTAAAATACGATTTCGGTCGAATAGCTCTACCTCGACTGGCTTCTCGCAGTAGCCTCCTAATGTTCGGGGACATTGTTTACGGTTTCAATCTAACGAATCTGACACGGCCAATATATTCGCTTTAACAGCTTGAAACGTTTGTGCATTGTTTGCGTAACGCCGGCCGGTCTTTTACGGGTCTTTCGTTACTACTTTTATTACTATTAATTATTGTAATAATAACGGGATTTTCTACTAATGCCCAGCTTTTCATAATTACCGAATACGAATCGCACGGTATTATTGTATACGGGATTGTTAAAAAGGGACGTTCGTTTTACCCGTCGGCCAGGATAACGTATACTTTTCTTCCGTTAATACCGGTTAAATCGTAATCGAATTTGGGTAATAAAAATTTCAAATAAAAAAAATCCGACGACCCTCAAAAACACGTAAACCATATTATTATTATATAATACCTATATTTGAATTATTTACGACGCAAAATTTATAATCCTCAATCGTACATCTGTATTCGTGTGTGTGGTGTGTGTATTTGCGCCAAGGAATTTTCGTAAATGATCAAAGCGGGAATGATAAAATGAAATTTGGACAAAATGTAAAAACCACGCGTCTTTAAACGAACTACATTTTTTTACAAGTTTTACATTTCATAAACACGTAGGAGCGTAACGAAGAAATGTATATTATTTATTTACTTACGTATTAATATACGCACACGTAAATGGATTCGCGTAGCGTTTAATTTTCTGAATATGTTGACGATCGAGTTTTCATTAACCACTTCGCCAAATTACGACCCGTTAAAAATTTGAAGTTAAATAGTTAAAAAAAAAAATTGTAACCGAGAACAAAAAACCGAAATATATTTCGTCGTATTGTCGAATTTAATTTATCGAAAAGTATAAATTCCTATTAATAAACAGCTAGTCAAAAAAATAAAATAATAATACTATTATCGTTAAACTTTCGAAGGGTCTTAATGAAATAATAAACCATAAATTCTATTATATAAATAAATCAATATATATAACGAAAAAGTTTAGAGAAATAAACGATTTAAAAATCCTGTTTTAGAAAATAGTATCGATAGTTTTTATATTTTTAATATTTACGAAGACGTGTTTTTTCCTGCGAACGCTTTGGTTTAAAAGGAGTGTGCCTCTTTGATTTGTACACGCTTTACGTTCCGCTACTTCAATAGCAAAAACGAATCTGGTTGGCTCCTTTATTCGACATGTTTTTCGATTTACTCAGTCTATTATTTTCTCGGGCATTCTAAACAAAAACAAAAACCGATTAAACCGTTCACGCATACGGTTTTCGTTAAATCGAATTTCGGTTTTTTTTTCCTGTTTCGTTACGACTCTATAAATCGTATTTCGCACCACACGCGTAACGTGTTCGCCGTTTGTTTAATTTTAACGTCGTACTCGCCGAACGTTTTTGTCGATGAAATACGCGGTCAAATGCCGATATAAATAGTATAGCGTCTGGAAAACGTCCGTTATTTTCCGGGTTTTTCGTACTCGAAAACTAATAATGTTTTCGACCGGCGTGTACCGGAGCGGGGAAACGATTTCGAAATTCGATCGGACGCGATTTTACTCGTAAACGTGCGATTTTGTTTGGAATATACGCCCGGAACTACAATCGCGGTGTATTATAAAGAGCCGAAAATTATACGGAAAAATTAACGATATATATATATATATATATATACACCGTAAGGTTCGAAATTCGTCCGCGTCGATTTTACCGGGAAAAAAACGCCGCGAACGTTTTAAAATAAAAATCGTTCGCCGGGAAATTCGTTTACGTCGTGCGTTACGTATGTTACAACGAAATGGCCGGCTAACGATTCGTATTTTTTTTTCAATTAAACTTTTCGCCGTTAAATACAATTTACAAACCGGTACACGGTCGATTGTATATAAATACGTTCGATCGGTCGTGTACAAAAATTTGAAATCGTATTGGCCACGCGTCTCCTAGGGAACGGAACACGCCATAATACGCGGCATTTGTCGCCGCGAACCCGTGGACAAACGGGAAGTCCGACGGCGAACATTTTGCAACGCTCGTAATATATAATTCCGTCTCGAGGCGAATATGTTTTCTACTCCTTCGTCCCTCCCCCCCACCCATCCACAGACGTCGTAAAGGTATACCTTAATATATACCGTTATTAAGGTATATATTCCATCGACCAATATTAAAAAAAAAAATACCTAAAAACGGGCAACCTCGAGAATAATTTTCTCGGATCGTTACGTTTCGGTTAAACGTTACGTGCACGTAATTCGTATTAGATTCGAACGTTTCGGCTATGGTATTGGAAGAGCAGAGTGAACTTGGTCGAAAATTATCATTTTCCGATTAGCCGCGAAAAGCCGCCGTCTAAAAAAATAAAAACGTATAATTGTATACCTGTCGTATTTTTAAAAGCGTCGAAAACGAAAATGAAACGCGAAACGTCGTATCGTACGTTTACGTTTTACATTATCCAGAAACGAGATACCCTCCCTCACATTCCCCGTGACATTCGAAACCTGACGGCTATGAATTATTACGCTTAAACAAATTACGTAAACTGTAAGTGAAAACTAGTACGCGTTGTAAACTTCTCGTTAGCTCTTCGGGCACGAAACGTTACTTAATCGAAATACCTTCGTAAAAAGTTGACTTGGGAGTTCGCGCGTTACGTTCGTCGAAAACGTAACCGATTTTGTTAAATGTAAATTTTAACGAAAAAAAAACGTAACTCGTTAAATAACCGACTCGATTTCGCTTTTAACGACCCGCGTCGATTGTCCCGTTATTATTACTATTACTATCGTATCGTTTTTTCCCGCACCGCCCTTGGTAATACGTACACGTATCGGAAACCATTATATTTTAAAACTCCGGTTCGACCTGAGGGTGCCTGCAGACCGCGGCGAATGTTGACCGAAGCGAACTTTTTCGCATTTGTTCGCGCTCCGTGATATTTACGCGTACGTGTATATAAAAAGAAAACGACAAAGACCGAACCCGTAAAATTTGTCCCGACTTCGTGTTCTCTGAATATTACGAAATTTCGAACCGCGTCGGGCCACGTGGAAAATATTCCGCGTTCGTCGTGATCACGTATTGGCTCGTATAATATAAGCGTATTTCCCGATGAATAAAAAAACAAAACCGTAGGCTGGCGCTCGTAAACACGCTGGGTGATTGTTCGGATTCGAAATTTTACGACGCGCCCTCGTGTTAATTGAGGAGATTGTTTCGCCGTAAATACGTATTCGACGGATCAACGAGATTACTGTTCGTCGGAAACTTTATCGAAATATACGGAGGGATTTCCTTTCTCGGGAAATCCAAATAAATAATTGCCGTTCCGGCGGTTTTTTCGTCCTAGAAAGTTTTTTCGCCCGTAACGTTTTTACCCTCGTCCCGGTATTCGTTATAACCGTGTCTATTTTCGACTGTAAAATATCCTGCCCGCAATTTTAATTCGTAACTCCCCTGGGAATATACAAATATTTTTACGGGAATTCACGAGTCCGTCGACTTAAACGTTTTCGGAACGATAAGCGTACATATTGAAAATTTAACCTCCCGAAAAGGCAATTATTTATCGTAAATCGTTAACCGTTCCCGAAATTACCCGTGAATTTCCACCGAACCACGGGGAAAAATGACTTCTATGATTGAACGTAATTTAAATTATAATTATACGATAGTTAATATTCATGGACGACGAACGTAGAACACAAATTTTAATAGACTTAACGTCAAAAAGCTAGTGGGACGTAAAAGAAAATCTGAAATTGGAATTGTCTTAGGCCGAAATCATTTCGACTATGTAAAATTTTCCTAACGAAAAAACACGAATTCGCCGGTCACAAAACACGTCAGCACGTAGATTTTAAAAATAATTTGACGATTCAAACCCGATCGTATAACGAAAAACGATCGCCAAAACAATTTTTAAAAACGAAATACCGTCTGAAAATTTTACGACGGTTCTCGCGAATTTTATTTTTTGAAATTTCGAAAATTTTCTAGTTTTTATTTTTGATACGAAAAATAACCCCGACAGTTTTTCAACGTCCGTTCGAATAACATCGCATCTAGTCCGTTCGGTAATTCGCGTCCGAACACTAGACGTTAACGGCAATTTTTTTTTTATTTTTCGATTGGCTTACGTATTATTATGGTCTCTATAATTCTTAGACGAATTCTAATCGTTTCCGGTAAAAGAATTAACCGTTCGCGCCGAGCTAACTATTGGCTTTTCGACGTTTCCAACGTGCCCCGTAAACACACTCCAATTACACCGGTAGCCCACCATGCCGGGTGAACGGAAACCGAATTTCGTCGAAACGCGATTACGTGGAACGACTTTCCATACGGAACAGACGACGTCGTAAATATATTTACGTCGAACGATCGATTCGGTTTTTCGAAGGAAGTCTGAATAAACGTTCGCGTTGTCCGGCGCTCCCGAAAATCGTATTACGGCGACGCCTACACGGGCAATAGTAGTAACGTCGTTACGCGCGACCGTGGACGGAACAAGTAGAAGAACCGCACGGGGAGGACCGAAAAAAATGATCGAAAATCGATGTTCGCGCACGTTCAAATCGCGTTCGCCCGTCGCACCAAAGACAGACGCCTCGACCGGACCTCGTTGCCCCCCTCCCCTAACGATTGTCGACTATGTTATATCGGAGAATGACTTTAGACGTCGGAAGTCATAGGAGTTTCGCCTGTATTCTTCCGATCGACGACGAAAACGACGAGGTACAATACGCGGAACGTGAAAACCGATAAGTCCGTTTCAACGGGTTGACTAAAGAATACGCGATTTTTTTCGACGACGCGGACGCCGCCGGGTAAATTACGAGTAAAGTCTAATATCGGCGTCGTCCGTGAGAACTCGTCGAATCATCAACGGCCGTTTATTAGTCGACGCGCGCGAGCGATCAATTTTCGCGCGTATTTCACCAAATTGCCGCGCCTACTTCGCGGTAATAACGTCTGGCCGTGGTCGTCGTTCGTTTAATAACGGCGCACATCCACCCAACGACGCAATAACGTTTGCCGGTGGATTCCATTGGGACGGGCAAAGGCGAGACGCGGTACGCGTAGGGAGAAGAGCTTTTTACAGCCCCCCTTCCCCCCTATGCACCGTAACGGGTGGTACGCGCACGCGCGCCCGTTCGTTCGTCCGTTCGTATTGGCAACACTGCGCGCCACGTTCGTATCTCGCGCGCACCACCGCCGCCTACCCCTCGCACGCGCGTCATTTACGTAGTAACGCACCCGCCGTCCGAACGTCCGCCGTCTTTGTCCGCCGTCACCGCCGCCGCCGCCGAAAAACGATACCGAACGACGAACAAACGGAGACGGAAACGCCGCCACCGCAACACGCACGCTCGCGCGACCGGGGATTGCCGCCGAGCCGTTTCGCCGTGGGCATCGTTTGCGTAAACTACGTAAACACGGATTTTTACCGACTGGGCAATCGTTCGCGCAAAACAAACGTCGACCTAACATGAGCGACTCGCAAGTAAGACAGCGCTTACACGTCAATCGTAAACACGCGCACCTCGTCCATCCACACCGCGACCGCTACCGGTGTTAGTGGCGGCAGCGGTGGCGGTGTTGGTGGCTACGTGACGGGATTTTCGCGGGACAACCGTGGTAAAGGTGCGCGCGCGCGCACTCTCTTTGCCTCTGCCCCTTCCCCACCGGTAGCATCTGGACACGACGAGAAAAAACACACCATAGCGCCCCGGGGTCGCGACGAACGTTTCTACCCCGGGAAATATTTAACGGTTACCGTGGTTGATGTTCGTTCGTAAGATGGGAATGGATGGGGAGGAGGGTATGTAGCTTGTCTACGACGTAGTAAATTTACTCCGACCGCGTATCCGGTTTATTTCTTTCCCTTGTTTTTTCGATCGGTTTCCCGACGTTTCAATTTGTCCAGACGTACGGACGACGGGTGAAGCAACGGGTGATCGTGTGGCGACGCGTGTGTACGGATTACGCGCCGTCCGTGTCGCCGAGACAAGCGAAACGGGACGGCGGGCCCTCACGAGTAGAGCGCGTAGGCGTTTCGAAACGGAACGACAACGACGAGAAATCATGTCCGGGGTGGTGTTGGGACGGGTGGAGGAGCGGGCGGAATGAAGAGGAGGGCCGCCTCATCGGTGTCGGTGTTCGGGCGGGTGGGTTGAGGTTATTGCTAAGGCGCACATTCGTGGTATTGATTATTTGTCCGGAAGAATGCGATGGCGGGAAACGGGCGCGCGCGCACACCCACCCACCCACATACACGCACACACACACGCACACACACGCACACACACACGCACGCACACTCACTCATCACCACACTCTTTGCGTATACAATAATGCGTGATTATCTTCGTTGCCTTTATAACAACAACAACGGTGACCGTAGAGGGTTAATGAATCACGTTTACTCGAATACGTTACTGTGGAATTAATAATGACGTACGCTCGTGCGGATATCGACGACAGTGGACGAACGGACGTTGTCGCCCGATCGAATTGAAAAACGTAAAGCACTCGGCGCGCGCGTTCGGTCGACAACGAAAAATACGGAATTTTATTGCGCGATTACGAAACTTCGGGATTTTAGCGCCGGCAGATAATTTAATATGAACAATGGCTTACTAACGGAAGGGGAGAGGCAATAAACTCCCCTAACCATGAAAATTTTTAGGAAAAATTTAATTTTCGAAACGTATATTTTTAGTCGATAATAAACAAAAAACAACATATTTTTAAACTTCAATACACGTTACAATATAAATTATTCGTTAAAATTGAATAATCTATTAAAGTTTATAACGTGTTCGGTTTCGTTAGGGTCGTCCGATTTATTTATTTAAAAATTAACCCTCCCCTCATCCCTCGAAATTCAGGTCTAAGTACGCCACTAGATACGAACGTAACACATCGAACGGTCGTGTACGGATTTTGACACTCTCGTTAGATACGAATTAACAATGGACTTACGGAATATTTTACGACACTTACGAAAAACGCGATAAATGACGTAATAAGTTAACCGTCGAAAGTAAATAGCGTAATAAATAATTATCCTCGTGACTCGACATTAACCTTTGATGTCCGTCCACCTTTGATAATAACAGAGTGTTTTCGTTCCATCTTTCCCACGCAAACCACGCGTCGGTTCTCGACAAACATGCGCGGAGACGTGACGACATTTTGAAACTACGAAACTATAACGAACCGTAATCGTTTTTGTATTTTCGAAACGGGCACTTATTAAATGACGAATACGGTTTACGTATTTATCGTACGTACGATATTCGAGAGTTGAATAAACATTGCCCGTACGTACGTCGCTTGATGCCCGAATAACGTTGAAATATTTTCTCCAATTTTAATAATCGAACTGTGTCGAACCGTTCGTTTGAAATTAGGAAAAACCACAGGACTACGTGTCCCGAAGCGTCCTTTCCTAATGACTCTCGATTTATATCGCTCTCGTGAACGAAACGTCATTGCCAGTGCGAAATGTTGGAAGTCTATAACCACGCACCATTATACCTAGGCGTAATATCGCCGCCTCTTAAAATCTACCGATCTCGGCGCTTCCGAGCGCTCTAATTAAAACAGTATACGCGCCGTACAATAAGCACTAGAATCGGACGAGACACGCGAAATCAATTGTCCGAACAAATTAGGTTCCCAGTATTTTGAATAGAGCAAAAAAATGTATCGGCTTACTGCGACGAACGTATTTTTGTTCCTTGTTTCTAGCCTCCGCACAGCCACTCGACGATTACGTACACACGATTTTAGCGAATAATTAATAAATCGGATTATCATCGTCATTCGTCCGCGAACCAAACGTTAGAATTGGGGAATTTTTGTTTAGTAAATTGGTGGTACGTGTGTCGCGTGAGTATTCGAGATTCGGCGAAAATCGTAGAAATTGTCGGGTCCTTGATGATTCAAGTTTCGTTCGAACGCAATTTGGAACGTTATATGTTATCGCGCGGTGTTATATGTTCGCGACGTATATATATTCGACGGAGTTCTTAGCGGTCTGATCGCCTGCGTCGCGTTTGGTGGCGCTGGGGAGGAGAGGGAGATTATCGGTTATTGTATCGCGCCGCGGCGCACTCGATAGGCAATTTAGGGGCGCGCGCGTGTGCGTGTGTATACACTTGTACGGGTATTATTACGTGTATGACGCGTGTAAAAAAATGCCGAAGTCTACGACCGTTGTTGTATAATAGTTACCGAATGAACGTACGTTTCTAGCCAAATCCGTAATAAATGCTCTACATCGCGTTGTAAAGTACGATCGCGGTATTTTTTTCGTATCGTTTTTTGTATAATTTATATATAGCGAACGCGCGATTTTTAAATAAACGTGCGCGCTAATTACCGCCATAATTTGGTAATACCGCAATCGGTAATCCGAATATTTTATTTCTGGACGACGCGTTTTCAATTGTATCGCTAAACGTACCGCTAGTCTAGGCTACGTTTTTTTACGAATGCTATTTTGTTCTCTACAACGGTACGTCAGGCCCGTACGGTGAAAATTATATATTTCGTAACGATCGTACGTACGACTGTTTGACGTTCGTTTCGATTTTATTTATTTTTTCCCGAAAAAATTCGCGTCCAATTTCGGGTTTTCCAAATTATTTAATTCGGTCAACTCGTGCTTATTTGTTTATTACTTAACGGTTACTCCGTTCCGACAATAGTTTTCGCACGCGCATACAATGCCGCGTTCGTTATCATTATTTGGCGCATTATACGAACGTATTTAAAAATACAGATAGAAGCGAACAAATCGTCTACTATTCGTATTTTTCCCTCGAATTTTTAATTTTATAACACGCGGTGCCGATATTCTCTATATTGTTTAGAAATTGGTCGCGGACGTTAACTTGAATACGTTGATAAAAAATTATTCCCGGACGTTTTTTTTTAAATACGTTATTACGAGACGTGATCTATGACCTAACGTGTGAGAACAAATACGTGAAATTCGGCGCGTGATATCTCCGCGTAAAAATACCGTCCAAGTTTCCGTTATTTAATTTCAAAATGTGGAGCCTTCGTAATTTTATCATTTAACGTAAAAACAAAATGTATGCATTTCGTAGATTAGATCGTCTTATCGTTTCGATTAAGTAAGAACTGGTCTAAGGTAAATATTTTTATCGAAAATAACCACATAAATACGTTTCGCGACATTGCCATTCTATATTCCCCCATAGTCTACACAATCTCGTGACCCGAATCATAATATCCGTAATGGTCCGTTTTTTCGAAGAAAGTTTATTACCGCGCGTATTATTACAACACATTACGTAATTATTCTCCGAGTATAATTGTTTTTCTAATTCTCCTCGAAAATTAAAAAGCAACGACGTTTCAGGGTATTCCCGCCGCTACTTTAAATTCACGTGTTTCTCATAGCGAGTAATTAAACAGCGTACAAAATATACGACGAATATAAGCGAGAATGATAACGCGTTTCGTTAAAAGGAAAACGAACGATCTCTTATAGTAGAAAACCAAACGAAAATTTGTTTTCAAAATACAAATCGCGTACAAAGACAGTGGAATCGAAACAAACGATAATAACGAACGTTTTTAAATCCGTGAACGTTATTTGAATTGAATTAGATACGTACTTTAAGCAGAAATGAATAAAACGCGTTTTCGTTTAAATTTCAAAATCGTTTACCGATTATCTAAGAACGCCACGAAATACGCTTAACGTATAATTAAAATATTCTCATCGCGCTATCCGTTATCGTATCTATTATTATTGAGTTATTTACGTAACATTCGTACCTATGCCTGTACAAATACGTCGTCTATAAAATGTTTTAAAAGTATGTCGGATGTGCATGAGAACAACACAGTTCGTTACACAACTTGAGGAAGCTCGATATATTTTTGAGCACACTTAACGATTACAACGCGAAAATAATTCGATTAACGTTTTCGAAAATTGAGATTATTCGTTTCTACGTAAACGCCACAATCGAGGACTTGCCCCAGAAAGATTCCCGTAGAGTTTTGACTACTCGCTTCGTTACGAACTTCTCAGCACGGCGAACCCCAGAAACTCAGTTACCGGTTCTTTATATAGCTTTTACATTCATTATCGTTTCGTCGATAATTTATATAAAAATCTAACGCTTTTATACAAAACGAAATTCCGTAAAATATTATATTATTCCGTAGAATATCCACGGGTTGTATTAACCCCTTCTGCCCAAATACATCTCCGTATCGATGCCGAAACGAATTAAGTTGTACGTCTTACGTTAACGTCTACTATATTAGATAAAATATTCGAATGGAATGATACGCTTTTATTGACGCATCATATCGGAAGCTATGGATACGGAAATTTTAATATTTTACATAAATATGCGTCTCCCCCCCCCTTGGTCAAGAATCTACGAATAAAAACGTTTCTATAGTATTCGCCTCGTGGAAACTTCTTGAATACATCTTTAGCTATACCCACAATTGTGTTGGTAACTCGATAACTTACTAATAATATATACTCGTATATATAGTATCTGTCACGAACTTACAATTTTATTAAACGAATTAAATTTAATACCAAAGGAATTAAAATTGTATTCAAATTAATACAAAGGAAACTTTACTATATAGTAACGGATTTCACTTAACTGTGTATATATTACTTAGCCTAATAAATTTTCATAAATCGTACAATTATAGTATATTCTATATAGAAATAGGAATTCGTGATTATTTTGCCATAAGACATTAAACTAATCCATAACGGCTAATCAGTACGAAGTGATTATTCGTTAGTTTAGTTAAAACTATCGTAAGTAGTAAAATTTTTGAACTAATAATAATATTTAATATTACGCTGAACAATTCGAACATTTACAATAAAATTATGGACAGAGTAATATAGAAATTTACAATTAAACGCGACTCGTCGATCGTCTCGTTTCGTTTACCCTACGTATAGTATATTATCTATTATTTGAACAACAAAAACGATCGATTCGATTTTATTATACGGAAAACAATAATTATCCCTCATGAAGCTCGTTATTTATTTGTACCGTACGTTTTGTACGTTTCTTAATCATTTTCTCGACATTTACCAATTTAATGAGCTTTTTCGGGTACAATCTGTGTCCGATTCGTTGTTTACAGAAAAATTAAGTACAATTATAAAAAGAATGTTTCGAGGCGCTTTTATTGCGATAAAAAAAACGCCGCAAAAAACATTTTAAAGAAAAACGCGTAAAAAAAGTATTTCGTCGTTTGACCGTTAACATTTACGATAATAATTAGTTTTTTTATTGACAATACGTTATATGATTACACGCGGAAGATTTCATACACATAGTAATCGTATTCGCCATTGATCGTTTAAATTTGTTTTATTTTTCAGAGATTTCTCGTCAAGACAGAGAGGAGTGGCAATGTTTACGTTCACGTCCAGGTAATGGTCAACGATATTATCGAATTATTATTACGTGTTTAATTTAAATAAATATCACGAACATCGGCGGATTTTTTAAATCAAACCGATCGTGTTTTTATTGTTGTTAATGAACGAAAATTTAAAAAAAACGTCGCGAGACTTTACGATATAATATCCATATACTTCCGTATAGAATGGACTAAAATATTTTACCGTTAACGGACTAAACTATTAAATCGATTTGCGCTTTAATTTTGTCGCGCGGGCAAAACAAAATTGTACGGCAATCCATTTAACGGCGTTCAAATTGCGAGACTTGCGTTGACGAGGCTATTCGTCGAAGTAAGCGTAATAATGAATGGTACGTTTACGAGTTTACGCGCAAATGGATGCTTATCGGGAACTTTTACGAAATGACGTAATACGTCGAAACCCTACAGGCCGTGTGTAATGTGGAAAACGTAACGTTTTAGACCAGAGTTTGAAAGATACTATTATAGTACACGGGAAATACTCGTATACGATATAATTTGCTCGTATTTATTATTTCGTGTAAGGCTTCGCAGATCAGCAACTATTGACCGACAGTAATTTCGCCGAGTACTAGAAAAACGATATAAATAATTAGCCGAAGGTTTTTTGTAAAAACCCATCTAGATATAAGTTTTGAATAATGGTTCGATACGCGATCTACACTCCGATTTAAAAAATACGTTCGTTCGGTCGAACTAACCTTTAAATTTGTCGTTCGTGCGTTATAAACGTTTCGTTTCATTTACTTGGATACCATCAACGCCTCTCGTTTTGTTTAGTCGATTTTATTTTCGTATCGGCCAAAAAGTCATCGAAAATAGTTTTTGGATATATCGATAGCGCGGGATTCTTCGTATTATGGTCGATATAATAAATGGGAACGTTCCACTTTATTCCCCTTTTTTCGTTTCAATATTGAATCGTCCGTCGTCTTTTAATTTACGCTCTTGTTTCCGAATCGACAAACAAAATTCGAAACGATTATATTACTGTATAGCGAAATTGTATTCGCGACTATTTTACGTCGTGTGTGTTCTTCGTTGATCGCCCAATGTATTGTCGTTCCGGTTTTCGTTTTATATAATTCGTGGGCCGTTTGAACGGTTCCGTTTGTTTACGTTATTGATCGTGTGTAGGTCGCGTACTAAACCGTTACCAAGTATCACGAAAAAAGGGTTGACGACATTCGTCGTCGATGCGATTAATTAATTGACAAAGACTATTCGACGATTCCCACGATTCCCGCGATTCGTTTGCCGACGTGTTTTTTATATTTTCGAACGTTAATTATTTAATGTTTGACGGTTCGATTTCTTTCTCTACTCTAATGGCCCGAAACTTTTCGACGTGACTTTTTTTATCGACGTGACGACAAGTTCGAATTTTATTTTGTTGTTGGTTGTTTTAGCAAGTCGGTTCGTTTTATACGATAGAGGTCCTCCACCCACCACATACGATCGATCTCACATTGTCGAAGATTAAAATCGATAATCGAATATTATTCCATACAGCTCGGCCCTACCGGTTATTAGGTTTTTACTAAGTACATATTATTACTCGGAGGGCCGTCGATAATTCGTATTGTTATACTTCGCGTAATATACGAGCGTTACGTGAATTATTACGAGAATTAATTAACGACGCGGGAATATCGAAATAAGCGTAAGTAATTATAATAGACGAACTGATCGTGGGAGCAGCCGAGCTCGAGGAGTCCGCCTGATCAGCGGATACCAAACGGCCATACGATTATAAAAGCTCTCCCGGTCGCGGCGGACCGTCATCGTCATGTGGTGACCAGAGAACGGAGCGCCCTGTATTTTATTTAATTCTTTATTCGTTCTTCTATATATTCTTAATAAAGTAGCGATTCGGTATAAACCAATCTCGTTTATCGTCCTAATATACCAACGATACAGTAAAATGTACGCATTCTTGTAACGCTGACATTTCAGTGCCAGCGTTATTACGTCAGTATGTATTCGGGTCGCACTGCGAACGCGCGATTCGTTTCGACACAATTATAATTTTATCGGCGTACGGAAAAAAAAATTTCCCGACTTTTATCGATAACCGACAACGGCGGGAGCTCCGTTACAACAATTCGTTCCCCGGATGGAACTGCTACTACTACTACTACTACTACTACTACTACTACTACTACACCGTGCCGACCTTTGGTCAACTGATTGTTGCCGTCACTAGCTCGTCGTCGTCATTCCACACGCTAAGCCAAAAATATATATTCCCGAGTTTCGATTTTAAATTAAAATTCGCGTAACGTTCGTATCAATCACGGTTTAGCTTTCCGACGCGACCTTCGTTTAACAAATAAACGTACACGTTCGCCCTTTTTTTTAACGATACATCGATATACGCGCGTACTTGTGTGTCTATATATATATATATATATATATATATACGTTTACAAATCGATAAATGTAACAACAATACCGCAAATACCTATGGTATGATATGACCTATTGAAATTAACGATTCCCCACGACATTATTTATTCGATTTAAATCTTAAACGTACTTTTTGTGTTCGTGCGTCCATAAAAATTACTTCCGAACGACGCGTTTTTATAAAACGATTGTATTTTACGATAACTAATATCGTAACATATTGTTAACGGTTTCGAACGAAGCGAAAAACGTATTGGTTTTACGATAATGTTTTATATACGTATAGGTATGTATGTATAAACCCCTTTTTTCGTGTAGAAAAATAGTACCCGAACGGTTTGACACATGTTACGTGTTTCAATGACAAATTACGTGATACTTGGTCAGTCGCATTTTTTATCGCGTCAATAATTTCCTAAAGCGTAATAGAAAGCGCCCGAAAAAATTATCCGCGTAATCGTTTCGAACGTGGACGATTTTCATATTGTTTTAAGTGCGCAACACGTAATACGAACGTTGACGCGTATGTATGTTTCGTGGTGTATTTCACGTCCGTTGATTATAAACGAAGCCACTGGCTTAACTCAAAATTGTTTTTTTTCCCGTCGCGATAGATTTCCGCGTTCTTTTTGTACGTTTTTAATTCGAAATAATAACGGCATTCCAAAATGTTCACCCCGAACAATCCGACCGAACCGATATCCGAATGTAATACGCTTTTCTAATGCGAGCGCGAAATAATAGTCAAATAATTTGAAACCGCGTTCGCTTAATATTGAATATTCGTCGACCGGGACGATTACGAAACGGATTTCAACACGGAAACAGAAAGGTCATCGAGTTAGAACACCGCCGACGGTTTTGATTTCTATAGTCGAACGATTAAACGATTGTATATAAAGCAAAACGTGAATAAACGTACGGACAGGTTAGCGTAGAACGAATAATACGTATCGCGACTAAATACGTAAACGCGTTTATATTTAAGACGAAGGTGTGTAAGCTTAATTGTACGTAAAGTTCCTCTTAAAACCTAACGTAATCGAATAAATGGAATTCTGCGCGTTATAAAATTAAACTCTCCGTAGTTTACGGAACGTTTTGAAATAATACAATACGCTTATACGATATATATATATATTTATATTATTTTAATTATAATTAATATAATTACGCTTCGCGTACTATTTTAAGATCAACAGATTAGTTTCAACGTGCCGTTAACGTTTCGCGAAATAAATATCCCGTAATAGCGCGGCGTCGTCCGTCAATTATCCCGACGATTCGAGCGCACGACGCCCCTTTTTTGGTGCGGTTGACGCCGCTGGCAAGCAAACACGTCGCGTTTCGAACGTCCGCGTCGTCAACAGTTTATAACGCGCGAAAATATCGATCGAAAATATATATAATAGATACCGCCGGCCGTTATTACCGAAACGAACACGGCGCCATAATGAGAAATACTTTACGAGCGCCGTGGAAATATTCACGCATGCGCGCGTGATTAAATACCGTTTCGAACCGACGACGATGGCCGTAACATTAATCGTAACGTTCGGGATGAACAGCGGAGAAACGTTAAACGCCTATTACGAGATAAACCGGTTTTGTGTTTTTCCAAACGGCGTACGTCGCGGACGAAAAGGAAACGCGAATAAATAATGTGTCGCGTCAACGACGGTAAACATTTCGGACGCCTCTCCCCGAGCCGATATAATATTTCGTCGCGTGTCCTATCCAAACCCCTAACCCGCCGCCACCGCCAAATCTTCGTGTACACAAATAGTGTTTTTTCGTTCTCGCCCGTACGTATAAACGAATATATTTAGACTTCTTCCTCGCCTCTTAAATCATTAACTGCTCTGATAAAATATGTCCGAAAAATTAACTTAAATACGAACGTACGCGCGTTCTAACGATAATCGTTATATTTGTACGCGAAACGATTTGTTTATGTATCTTCGAACGACAAATTTAAAAATTACTTAGGAAATTATTATTATTCCTCTACAAAAAATCTCAAACTACTCCTAGTAGTTTATATTTATTAATACAAGTATTATGGTACTTACGACGCTGAAAATGTTTCCGTTGTATCGCGATCGTGAATTATACAACGATTTCCTTTTTTTTCCGTTGTCTCGGATACGAAGAATTTGGAACTTATACCGCACGTGAAACAATACGCCGCGCACGTCTAATGTAACTACTATAACACGCTACTATACTTAGTATTACTTATAATTAAAGAGCGGATTTTAAATTTTTTTAGAGTTAATAACACGCGCTAATAAAGCTCAGAAATATTTTTTTATATTTTTTTAAAACTCGGTAAAATACGTACGAAAAATAAACGATGTTTCTATGTATCCACCCATTTACGACATTCTATAATGAAAAGGAATTGTTCCCGTTTCGAACAAATAATTTATATTACTATAAGACATCTTTGAATTGACGTAAAACAAATCAAAACGTTTATTTACGTGGTTATAGGAGTATTTTAAATGCACGCAAAAGGAATGGAACGCAAACTTAAACAATTGTTACGTATACGTTTGTTCGATAGTAAAATCTATATTTATAATATTATAGATCGGCCATTGTATTCATAAACGCGAGAGCTTAGTCGAATACAATAAATATAATTTACGTAACGAGGAAATATTAAACAAAGTGTTAGTAACTTTCGAAACAATCGTACACTACATTATCAATCTTTTTCATCATCGCGTTTTTTCCCGGCTATTTGGGGTCGACCACCTTGGTGCTCCACTCAACTCGATCTCCGCGAAACATTCACGCGCCGCGCGCGCACACAAACAGTCCACGTATAACGCTCAATCGCGTTCAACCACTTCTTCACTCGGTCTTCCTTCAACGCTCAATCCCATAACCGTTCTTACTGCTCCCGTCTCTCCTCGTAACATAACCACCTAAAAAGTCTATTCTCTCTCGTCGTATCCACAATCGACGCTATGCTTCCCTCTTACAGACTCATTCCTATCTTCCCTTATCACACCCCACTCATCCATCTAAGCATTCTCGTCCCGGCTACACTCGTACTCCACTCGATTTCCTTGTCCACCGCCCAACACTCTTCTCAACCGTACAACATAGTTGGTCCCACTACGCTCTTATAGAACGTACCTTTCAGCCTCGTTGGAATTCCCCTATCGCACGAGACACTATACGCTTCTCTCCCTTTTCATCCACCCACACACCTTATCCTACGTTTCACAATCCTCGGCAATACCGCCCCTCTTCTCCTTCATTTGTAAAAACGTCCCAAAATACTTAATATCTTCAACCACCCGTACTACCTCGTCCCCGCTTACTGTCATTCCACTCCTCGTTTCATCAATTCGTTCTCTTTCGTCAAACTAGTTACTTCGATGAATCCTTAATCGTATATTTAATAACGCTCGAAAACGATATACGTAATAACTTCTAACATAGCGGCGATTTGTTGAACGGTTTTTTTATTTACTCTTATAGAAATGTTGTGACCATTCGCGTTAAATTTCGACAACACGACGGCAGTATGGGAAAACTTGAATTGAAAACATTTTAAAAACGAAACGAATCGAACGAACATATTATATATATATATATAAACTGATTAATTAAACGGTAAAACCGATCGAAGTAATAAAATTAACGATTATACATATAACGAACTATATGAGGCGTAGAATATATATACCAGCGGTTAAAGGTACACCGGGAGAACGTTACCGCAAAAGCAACGGGACCGTGGGACTATTAAGAGCCGGACAATCGAAAATTAGATGAGTGAGGTCACGAATTTGTTCCCCGAAAGGGGGAAGGAAACAGCATAAAATAGAGCCACTAATGCCTAATTGAAGGGCGCGTAAGAGATAGACCCAATTATGGCCTAGACGCGTGAAGCCCGGTAAATTGAGCGATTCGAACTCGGTTAATATTTTCGAACGAACGGTATTTTCTCGTTAACGTTAATTTACCCGAATTCGAACAACGACGCTACGTAAACGGGCGCTTAAAATATCCCGTGCGACGACGTACGTTCCATTATACCACGGCGGTGTACGTTCGTATTTACGATAATTCGTGTGGATTTTGTTCGCAGGGGGATCTCACCCAACAGGACAAGCGGGCCATATTCCTCACTGTCCACGACCTAGGATGCAACCGTAAGTTCAACCAAACCGGAATCGGTATACGATTAGTTTATTCGCCATTTAAGTTTTCGTATCCGGCGAGAATACAAATACCGATACGTTTTAATAAGTTATTTTCGAAATAATTTTCGAGCGACGGCGAAATCAAAAGAAACAAAAAAAAAAACGTAATTTTTCGATTCTAAATGAATACTTTTCACCGCAGACATTATGTTCGAGAACTTCGTCAACCAGCCGTGTATGAGCGAAATTAAAGATCGATCAATATTTATTCACATCGACGTTCCCGGCCATGAGGATAACGGTGACACTTTACCGGACTCGTAAATATTATTATTATTATTATTATTATTATTATTATTATTATTACTATTACGATTATTCGACGTGTGATTCCGTCATCTTTGAATATTTGTTTCGATTTAAAGTTTTCAGTTTCCGTCATTGCAAGTACTTGGCGAAGATTTAGTGGCCGTTTTGGATACTCTGCATATACGTTACGTGATTGGATTGGGTGAAGGGGCCGGTGCTAATGTGGTAGCTAGGTTCGGTTTGGCACATCCGTCGCGCGTCTTGGGACTAATACTCATAAATTGCACCGGATCGGCTACGTCGGTGAAAGAAAACTTCAAGTCAAAAGTTCGTGCCCGAAAGCGAATAGTTTTTACCCGGACGATTTCGTACTCATTTTCGTTGTTTATTTGTTTGTTTAGTTCGTCAATTGGAAAGGAAAATCGACCGTGAGCCAATCGGCAATGGACTATTTAGTTTTCCACAAATTTGGCCACGTAATTTTATTTAAATAAAATATATAAATATATACGTACGCGTAATTATTGTTTTCCGGCCGTTAACGAAAAAAACGTTCCTTTTTAATTGTAGCAACTCATGAACGAGACGAATCCGGACAAAGAGTTGGTCATTAACGAGTTCGTGAAGCGCATTCAGGGCACTATAAATTCCAAGAACCTCAAACAATACGTAAACGCGTTTCTAAAGTACGTGCTTCGAAAACGGATACGTTTCGCGGCCGATAATAATAATAATTACCGCGTTCGCGTATTTAAAACATATTACAGCCGAAAGGATCTGATGCTTAAAGATTACAAACAAGACATATTGTTGGTGACGGGAGTGTTGGGCTCGTACGCGAACGTTGTGGAGAAGCTGCACCGGGACTTGAACAAGCACAAGGCCACGTTATTGAAGATCGAAAGGGCCGGAGACGTTCTGGCGGAGGCGGTAAGGGAAAAAAGAACGTTCGTTTAATTTCGTAACCAAACGAAAAACTCCTCCGACCGTACGGCGGGCGCGCGCCAGCACGTTCTTCGCGGGAACGGCCCTCCGTTGAGTTCGTACGACGGGCGAACGATTATTTTTCCGCGTTTATCTTTGTTCGGAACGCGCGTAACTGTGTCTAGTCGGCAGAGTTGTTCTCTCGTATACCGGCGTCGAGTGTACTATTGCACGTCCCCTCTCTCCCTTTTCGTTTCTTCGTCGGCGAAAAAACGTGTTCCGCGGCCAGCCCCAAGTAAAACAACGATCACTAGCCGCAAAATCCGAACCGCGAATAGTGGCGGATCGGAGACGGATATACCGTCGTCGACTGGAGTAGTAAACCAAGTGGGCTGTTGGGAAAGGCGCGTGTAACGTGAGTAGAAGAGGTCTGGTGTGTGTGTGTGTGTGTGTGTGTGTGTGTGTGTGTCCCTCACATCCCCCACATCGACCTACTGCAGACAAGTTCGCCCAGAATACACCGCCCAACCGACAGCCCCAATTTCATTATCGCGGTCGTTCGTTTCCGCAGAGCGTCCGCCGATGATCCCGTCGGGCCCCGAGCGAAACGCGACGACTTTTAACGAACGCTCTTCGGCTAGCCGGGGGGACGCCTTCGCCGTTAACCTTTACCGTTCGCCAACGACCCTACGTACCCGCCGACGACTATATCTCCGTCGGCTAGTGACGCGTGCTTCGCTCCCCACCCCACGGTACCGCAATGTCGGCGAGCGGTTGTCGACTGATGGCCGTTTACGATCGTCTCTTTTTCACCTCCCGCAGCCGGCAAAAATGGCGCAGAGTATCCTGTTGTTCTGCAAGGGACAAGGTCTACTCACTTCGGTCACGTTGCCGGGCATCGAAAGACAGCGCACGTTCTCCGGCAGTTCGTCGGACGGCGAACGTCCCAGGCGCAGCTTGTCACGCGGCATGAGCATGGAGGACTACGACAGACCAAACATACGGCGACTGTCCATATCTGCGAACGAAAACCTACCGTCCCCCAAATGAGTCTGCACCGAACGAATGACAAACGAACGAACAAAAAACCACCCGCCCGCGCATAAAACGAGATTGGCTACTTTTTAATTCTATTTAAGTACGCCGTTTGGATACGTATACATTTAAAACAAATCTAGTCATTATAACTTCTACTATTACTTCTATTTACGTGTATAATTCATAATTATCTTGCATGATTTGTCGTTAGTTTCTCTAGTCGTCCGAAAAAGCCAAATATCTTATTATATTCGTATAAATATATATATATATATATATCTTGTCCCTGGATTCCGCCCACATATCAGTATTAAAATTTCCCGAAAAAAAGGCACTTAATCGTTTCTTATACTTTGTGGAACGCGTTCCTACTATATATATGTTATGACAATATAAGTGAGGGCCAAGAAGAGATTTTTTTCGTTTTTTACGATAGTTATTCAGATTTTTTTTTTCGTCATAATTATTATTTTGTTTTTTTTTTATCGAAATAGTGAAGTCGGTTCGGTGTAATGGCTATACATTTTTTCAACGATTATATTACACTTTAA
>JAIPRN010001117.1:40785-53961 GCA_025469175.1 Geopemphigus sp. TES_GeoC_2020
TATATATATAGACGTTTTCTTTTTTTTGAACAACAAAAACAACAAATAATTGTGAATACACATAATTTCATGCCAAAGTTATTTTTAAACATTTTTCGATCGTTGACGAAGCGTGTTTTAGCATTTTACGCGTAATTTGTACGCGAACGATTATTTTAGCAACGGACGAGAAAACGATTTTTTCACGAGTTTTATATATATATATATACATCGTGTGCGATTTTAACGGAAAAAATTTAATAAATTTGTGGAAGGATTCGTTCGAGAGACTGACGTTCGTTCGGTTTGAACTCGATCAATTTGATCCACCTTAGAGCACTTTATACGTAGAGAAGCTTATTAAAACGAGACAACGCTCAGCAGTGGCTACGCACTACAAACGATTAGTGCGGAATTATACATAACATATAAATACACAAAGATTTATATATATATAAATATATATATATATATATATATACATATATGACGGATATTTTTAAATACTTATAAATACGGTTTATAAAAATAACGTAGACGTTTCGTTACGTGTTTATTACGGATATGATTTCGGTTTTGTTTTCGTTTTCTCGTTTTCTCGTAGTTATTAAGCTTTTTACACCAGTAGTCGTTATCGTCGCTAAGCTTTGTAATAACATTATTACTACAATTACGAAATATGTAGGCATACATAATATACATATATATATATACGTACTATACAATATATATATATATATAATAATAATTATAACTGTGTCGAAGTACGATTATTATTATGCAATGTTAGTTGTATTATTATTTATTTATTACGATTATATAATTAATTGTTATTACATAACGATAATCGAGTTATTATTTTCGATTTCGTTCGCGAAAACGCACACACCCCGCCCGCGCTCGTGCGCTTAATAATAAATACACTCGACCGTAGTGGTACGCAATATTGACGACACACACAACTCGTCGCCGCCGACACTCCCGAACGAGACGGCCAACCGCCGCGTACACTCCGTGAATAATTGATCGTCCGAAAATCGAGTAACCCCATGGATTATTCAACGGGCCCGTTTAACGACCCCTACTACTACTACTACTACTACTACTACTACTACTACTACTACTACTACTACTACTACTACTACTACTACTACTACTACTACTACTATTATTATTATTTGGAAATTAAAGTCCCGACGACGCTATACTTTATACACCGCGCGTCAATCGATTGAACGAAAAACGCAATTCTCGATAGACGACACGAACGAAACATTTTCGACGATGTACGTACGCGTCATCACGGACATTGGCGCGTACAACGGGCCCCCGTCGTCAAGTACGTAATTCGGTCGTGTACGACTGACTGTGTGACGAGACCACCGGCGCTGAGGCCCGGGGACGTTGATGAGCAGTAAAAGTTCGGTTACGTAACGCGTCGCGTTTTTATTCAAATTGACTGTCCGCCGAACCGGTACTGTTGTTTACGTTTAACTTCGTACAAAACTGGCCGAATTGAATTTTGTACGGAGGGCCACGTGAATTTCCCGCCCTATTTATTAATTTTCGTAGGCGCCAACGTACACGTATATCATTTAGGGGACGAGAGGAGCCGAACACCATCCGCGCACTTTTAATTACTTTCAATTACGAACGTCCTAAATATTATTTATCGTCGCGATATTCGTACGACGTCCGATATTTATAAACGATTTACACGAGAAACGTCCCTTTTGTTTACATGAATTCGTAACTTCGGCGCATTCGAAACGTACAAACGGAGCTAAGGTTTGAATTCTGGGGAGGAAGGTTGGTCGTTTGTGCCGTTGTGACGAAACCGAGGGACTTATCGAGATCCTACACGAATTTGACGTTTTCGAGTTTTGGCTAATTTTTACTAAGGCGACGTACACCGCCAATATTTTGTACGCTTTGGTTATTTTTTGAACGTACGTCGCTAAACCGAATTTACTATTTCCCGTCAAATTCTACGAACGTTAGTGGAACTATTGGTACTATTGGACTGTTTGTATAGTTCAACGGAACAGTCCCTTAAACGTAAATAATGTCTAGAACGTATAGAAAGAAAGGAATTCGGATTTCGTGCGTACATTTTCGGGGAAAATATTCGTGTAAATTAACGATTAATTTTTCCGTACGAACGAACGAATTATCGAAATTAATAAACTTAATAGTATTTCGGCCTAACTGATTTATTTAAACGGAACCGATGTCGGATGATCGTGACGCGCATATTCCGTTCGGGTAGTAAATTGTGCCTAGTTGATATTTCATTTGACGCGTTAATTGATCGTTAATGAAAATCCCTACGGAACGTGCAGAAAAATGACCAAGAACGCTCGATAAAATTGCCGACGACGTAGACAATTGTCGTCGAACCGCATTTCGTTTCTTCGCTATGTATATACCCCGAAAACAACGTCTGTAGGCCCTTAAAACGTTTACCGGTTATTTATTTTATCAAGCCCGCGTGAAAGTAATTCGCGTTTGACGGAAACTCGATCGATTTCGGGCCAATTTCGAAACTTTCAATTACGATTCGATGATAAAAGTAGCCTCGAAACGTAAACGAGTCGAATGATAACGTTTATAAAACGGCGGACGATAACAATTATATATCTACACCAGCCGCGTCATTTCGATCGCCTTATGAAAGAAGAATCGTCCGCGGGAACCACGACGAAAACCACGCTGGAATTGTTTCGGCGTACGGACGAATTTATACGTACGTTTTATCATTTTTCGTTCCCGGCATTACGCGCTCGTTGACCGGGATACCTTAATGGTGTCGCTTCAGCCAGTGACTCTCTGCCTCCCACCACCACCACCGTTTGTTGTACGAAAACGCGCGAGGAAAAACGTACAACAAACAGCAAATCATCCACCGATCGAAATGCCGAGGACCTAACAACCGTCTCTTACAATAAACGTGACGTAGGGTCAACCAGCTACCTCTACGACAAACGCGTTTGCTGTCTGCGGTGTTTGACCCGATGCTGGCGATTGAGCCAGGCGCCCCCCCGTAGTGGGCATTATACGTCCAATCATCCAGCACTTGGACGAACAACTACGGACGGTAAAAACGACCCGTGTGTCCCGGCGTAGTTTCGATTACCTAACTAACCATGTGTCCGCGGGACGAAACGCGGCGCGTCTACCCGTCCCGTCGTTTCCGCGGTCGATCCGGCGCCGAGCCCATCGTCTTGACGTCGTCGCTTGCCCGTCTCCTGAGTGGCGTCGAAAATGGCCACGACGACCTCCTAACCTACGACGTCCGGATCTTCCTTCCGGCCGGCCGGCTGGCCAGCTCAGCCGAAAGCGAGACGATTAGCCAACGCCAGCAGGTTCCCTACCGTCTTACCGGTCCCGATCAACGCAAGCAAGAGAACCGGCTCAGCACTCTTGATCAAACCGCCCGAAGCTGTCCGTTCAAGTCTCTTCGCCACGACAAGGCGAGTTCCACGAGGAGGGCGTATTAAAAATATAAACACACGAAACGATAACGTTTCGCTTATAGATAACGAAATAGTTTACACTCGCCGGCAATAATAGCAGCGACGTAAGAGAAGAATTGAGTATGTCAGTCTATCAAATAATCGTTCCGTTCCGTAAACATCGGATCGGTCCTGTACACGAATAGTGTACGATCCGAGATAATATACGCGACGTTAAGAAGTCGCACGAAACGTAGTCGGGTACGAACAGACATTTGTAAAATGTAGAACGAGCGTGTTGAATTTTGTATTTTATCGACGGGTTTTAAAAGAGATTTTACGCCAGACGAAACGGGAGACGAGCGATATTCGGCGACCGTTTTATAACGAATAACGTGATTAAAACCCGAATCAACTCGACCGACCAACCAAAATATACTTTAAGTCGCGCGACCTTTCGGAATATCGAAGCGAAAATTTCGGGGCACGAACGCCATTGTGTATAGAATAAAACCAAATTAGGAATGGGACAACAACGATGATGAAAAAATATATCACTTGTACCCTTCTCCCCCCCACGCTCGTCCTACTTTAACCCGACCACCAACTCGTGAACTACCATTACATTCTAGTTTGCGCTGAAAACGAACACGTGATCGTCGAAATCGTATACTTTCGTAGCTATGGGGATTTTACGATACGCGTTTTGTATTTGCGAAGCGTAAAAACCGTACGCGACAATGGGGACGTCGAGGAGGAACGCGTGACTCGATCGCCTCCGGGTAAAACGTACTTAGCCACCCGAAACGCGTTTACGCACATTCCGTGTAATCTATCCGGCGTGGCGGGGTAATCGCGAAATTTAAAATTTTAATTTTCGAAAACGAAAAAGTACAAACGTTACGTAGATATTTTCTGTCCAGAAATGCACGAAATACTTACCCTCGAGTAAATCTCCGTCACGGTCGGCGCTTTTTCTTCTGATAAAAATACAGCGACCATTTTCCGTCCGGCTGTTCGGATTACCGTCCAAAGTTATAAAGCAACGTCGACGTCACTGGTGCGTATACACGAACTCTCATTTTCGACCGACGAACAAATCACGCCCCGCGTGCACATAATAACGATATTACCGTTTCGGATTTATTGAAATCATTTCGAAACAATCCGAAGCTCGGCATATTGAAAACAGAATTCAAATAACCTGACGGATACCGGCACGTCCGAATCATGTGACTGCTCGTATTTCCCATTCACGTCTCTGTACAGCCTACCATCGTCCAATTCTACGAAGTCATCTAATGCGTCTTGTAACACGCCATTCGTCTTTTTCAAAACGCACGTTGCGGATTTTTCGGAACTCGACGGCGGTTGTGTCGGTCCGTGAGTACCGGATTTAAACAGCACCACATTTCCTGCGATTACTGTAACTATAAACGTAGATCACGAAAACACAACAACGTATTACAGATTATCGCCCTCTGCATAAACGGCGTTGTCGCAACTGCTTTAAGCGTCGTACTCATTTCGCTGTTCCCTGGAGAACTCGAAAACGAAGATGAACGTGACCAACAACGAAGGTTCCTAAATTGTATAATACGTTTTAAATAAACATTTGTTAAACCTATCATCCTCCTCAATTCGATATTTTACTAAATCGGTCAATCGATAAATTTTCTAAATATTGAAAAATTATCGAATTTTTTCTATCTCGATATATATATATATTCAGTTTTTTAAAAACTAAATTTTTAATCTAAACTAATTTATGATTATATAAAACACTTACTCAAAAAATGAAAAATTATTTTATTCGAATTAATCGCCTTTATAATAAATAAAAACTATAATAACGTTACATTTATTGACATTATTTATATGGTGAGTACTTTTCTGATGTTTATGTGTACGGACATTACTGATATACTTAAAAATATTGTTTTCTAAAAAAAATTTGAAAATAAGCGTCCATATTGTGTGTGTGTTTGTGTGCGCGCGCGTATAGTAAACTTTAAAATCCATTTTGAAACTCAAAACAATTTAGTATTGTTATAACCAAAACGATCTCTAAAAAATGATTTTAAGTCGTCTTTACTGGCAATAATCTTGTTATTCGTCAGTCGACTGTTTTAAAATTTAGCTCAAAATTATTAAGTATACGGACATGTCCATATTCGTCAGATTGTTAATTTATTTTGGAACGTACAAGTATAACGTTTGATTTTAAGTTGGTTTCACCGAACATACAACCAATTGATAATCCGTTTTTCTAACACGCACCATAAGTGTGTTTACCTATTACTAATGAACCGCCATTTTCTTATTGAGATTACACTTAACGAAATTACGTTCCAATTGATTTTGGAAATGTGACCTTTTACGAGAACGCCGTTTAATGTTCGTTGGACGTGTATCGTTCATAATGTTTGGAATAGCGGTATATTCTAATTTCGAAATTGCCTGAGGTAAAACACAAACTGCATACTCGACGATACGAACGGTTGAATATTTTTTTAATACGAATTCCGTCCATCGTCGACGAACGGAAAACAATAGAAGAGCGAATACGATTTAATTATTTCGAACGAAACGTAATTCGAAAAAAGAAGTACAGAACGATACGTACGCGTTCTAGCGTCCCTTGCCAGCCAGCCCAACGGTACACGTAAATTATTGGTATTTTCAAGATCCGTACCGTTTACAACAAATTTCGAACACCGGCGGTTTCCAACAACGAAATTGAAACGACGAAAATTCGTACGCAAACAACATCGTGTTTGTCCGCTACACGTTCTAGGCCAACGGCGCAACGGTCCTGGGACATTTCCGATACACGACTACTATTTTGTAAATATTAAAATGTATAAACTCACGCTATTGCGACGATGACGTATTCAACGGGGAATAAATCGAAAACTAAATTCGTTATTCCGTGAGTTCCCGCCAAAAATGGCGGACGGACCGTTTCGCTTTAGTCAGCCGATGTACATTAAGCGACCCGTACACGTTGGTTTTCGTCGTCACGGATAAGCCACGTCGGTCAAAACCAAAGTATGTATAGCAAAACGCGACAGCTTTTTATCGAAAAGGTTAATTTTTTTTTTCGCTCGGACATTCTTCAAAACATTTACTTCTTTGGAAAATTATCCACGAGGGTCGTCGAATGATACAATTTAGTACGATTTACGTTACGGATAACGATACGTCACGATAACAAAAGGTTCTTGGAGATTATTCGACATTTGGGTAAACATCGAGATTTAAATATTTCGGAGTTCGTTTGATTGTGGTAAACCGTAGAATTATCAGTATTACTACGGAAAACCAATTTTAAATTTTGTATGCACCCGTATTTGGCACATCCTGCGCAAACAATAATAAGACGCCCTCCTTTGCCCGTCGGTATTTAAAGGTTTGCCGTGTACCTGTCCCATTTTGCCATGAACCGTAAAATGGCGTTGTTTCATCCACGTTCACGTCGACGTATACAATAAATGGAGATCTTTATTATCGCGCATTGTACACGTTGAACGTAAACATTTACGCCTAAAAGAAACTATATCGTTACGGTCCGTTAAAAATGCACACGGCCGTTACCGCGTCATAGTGGATTATGTTTACCGCCCGATATTTGGGAACAACGATAACGAAAATAAAAAGATACGTAAACAGTGTCGCCAAATACGATTCGTCGAATATTTCGTATTTACCAAAAACGAATGGGGACTGCGAGATAACAACGTTGGCGACCCCTCACGCGATTTGTTATTACATGTTCGTGGTTATAACAATCAACGTAACCTCAATTTTTCGATTAAGCGACTCGATCCTTTTTCACTCTTCGTTCTGTGTACGGCGTATGCTTCTTTGCGCTATCCCGCGTCCAAGTACGTCGTGTTCTGCATTTTTGGGTCATACCGTTGTATAAATAGTGAGTAGTAATTTACGCGTTGGTAATTCGGATATTCCCGTCGGAAATTATCGCGTATCTGTCTAAATAATACCCATTAGCCATGTGGCAATGTCGCCGTTTTATTGGGTTTGTCTACGAAAATTGTATTTGTTTATTTAGAGCGAAATGGCCCCAAGGAAAGGGAAGGTTCAAAAGGAAGAGCCAGTAGTTCAATTGGGACCGCAAGTTCAAGAGGGTGAACTGGTCTATGGTGTTGCTCACATTTTCGCTAGCTTCAACGATACGTTCGTTCATGTAACTGATTTATCCGGAAGGTATATACTGTTTGTTTTTAGTTTTGTAGTATTATATACGTATTATTCTTTTTCTCCCAGCTATTTGGGATTGACCACCGTGGTCCTCAACATCCATTTCATTCGATCTCCCATGTCATTCACATACAAACCAGCAGTCCTCGTATCACATTCAATTTCGTTCAACCACTTCTTCTTTGGTCTTCCACTCGCAATACTATAACTGTTCTTACTGCTTCCGAATTTTTCTCCTCATAACATGACCAAACCATCTAAGTCTATTCTCCCTCATTTTATCCATAATTGACGCTATTCTTATGCTTCCTCTTATATTATATTGTATTTCTTATCCTATCTTCTCTTGTCACCCCACTCATCTATCCGATCATTCTCATCTCAACTATGCTCATTCTCTGCTCTATTTTCTTGTCCAAGATTAGGTTATTAAAAATAATAACAACCGACGTAATATTCAAGTTTACCGATAACAATATTACGCAATATATGTTTGTATAATAATTATAACTGTCTTAGGTATTTTTTCATTTTTTTCGTTTATTCCAGAGTTGTTCAAAACAATACTGTAAAATGACAATTCCCAAAGTTTTTCAACCATGACCCCTTGGCAAATATAGTAAAACCTCTTTTAACAGATACTTTTTAATAGCAAACACAGATAGGTTTTCACAGTCTGGTTGAATTAAATACTTCTAAATATTCTCTACACAGAAAACCCACGAACTAATTTTATTTCTAAATTTCCAATAATGATACACATCTTTAGAATTATCTTTGATATAAACACAAACCTGTCAAAAATATCCCTATACTTTTGATAATGACAAAAATATACGGTAACAGCTTAATGATATTCAGTGTCTTATTTACGGTTAAACTAAACAAAATCGACCAAATAAAGGTGTAATGTAAAAAAACTAAGTGTTGGTAAACTGATCATTCGACATAGTTAAAAAAAGTAAAATTGAAAATCAAAGTTGTTTCATACTTCCTTTTGCGCGAGTTATTAAATGCATTTAGAGTAATTTTTACGACAAAAACAGATTTAATACACTTTTAAAAAAAAAAGTGCCGACGTATTTTATCTACAAATTACAAAGATACGTTTAATCGAAATAATTAATTGTTTATTTCAGAGAAACAATTGCCAGAGTTACTGGTGGTATGAAAGTAAAAGCTGACAGGGATGAAGCTTCTCCTTACGCTGCTATGTTGGCTGCTCAGGTATATTTTTATATAGAAATTAGCTTAAACGTGCCTATTATAGTTGTAAATACAAACACCTATAAAAACATTAGTATAAGGGCTTCTTAGTATTGTCAAAGTTAATACAAGGTGAAATTATTTTAATTGTTATACATAACAACGTCAAAATGTTGATTACTTGTTAGTAATCTAAAGTTAAACCACTGTGTAATTCACATTAAGAATTCACAACTGTTGCAATTAATAGTGGCTGCTTTTTGTACGCCCGACTAAATTCAAAATAGAATTAATAATATATGTATCTTATTTAGTTTACCTAACTGTTATATTTTTGTTAATTTAGGACGTTGCTGAAAAATGCAAAACATTGGGTATTACGGCTCTACATATTAAATTAAGAGCTACTGGTGGAAACAAGACAAAAACGCCTGGTCCAGGAGCACAGTCTGCACTGCGTGCTTTGGCTCGTTCAAGTATGAAAATTGGCAGGATTGAAGATGTAACACCAATTCCTTCTGATTCTACTCGTAGGAAGGGTGGTCGCAGAGGTAGACGTTTGTAGTTAACTAATTTTTATTTGTATCACATACTGTGTTTATTTCAAATATTAAATTGGTTTTCTCATTTCACGCTGACTTGGTTTTTTGTTAATCCCAAATTTTTTAACAACCATATTTTGAAATATAAATATCAATAATTCACATAATGAATAGAATTTAAAACAATAATAAATGTACCTGTTAATTTTATTGATTAGAAACTGGAAAATTTTGCATTATACCTTGAAATATTTTAGTTGTCGTACATTAATTTTTTTTAATTAATAAAAATTCAAAAATATGAAGTGAATATTTATATTTGTTATATTTGATGTACAATATCATTTGATTTAAATGTTAATTGTATTGACTATAAATAAAATAGAATTAGGTATCGTCCAGAAATCAATTTTTTAACTAATAATTGTTAAATACTTAATAATTTTAAATTTAAACTATTATAAATTATTTTGATTTTTTTTAATAGTATAGTACTATTTAATAATTAGAACTTGTTAAACACAAAAGGTATATTGTAGTAGATAAACTCATTAAACGGTATATTAATTTGTATTATACTGTGTAATGTGGTTACAACTCAAAATTACGATTACAAATATGTTTACTTGTACAATAAATTGGATTAGGAAAAGGATGTTTTTGATGCAAGAAAATAATCAAATTGTGGTAAATGTTTTCAATTTTACTATACAATATGTATCGAACTTTACAATTAAAAGCAATGTGAAATAATAATACCCATAATTGTAATCATTGACCGGTATATTTATCGTATTTTATACTCTAACGTTATAATTTCTAATAAATCCAAAATTCTGTTTTTATACCAGATAGTTGGATATCAATTAGTTAATTTAGTATACCGTTTACTCGTTAAATGATGTACAAAATTTTAATTTTACAAATTACATATAAATATGTAATTAATGTTTAAAAAACTATTCTTATTAACTTTGCATTATACACATATTTCTTTAAATTAATAGTGTGTGACCTGCAAGTAATTATTATACCCAATAATTTACAGTTTAGGAAAATATACTAAAATTATTTTCAAGACATTGACAGAAATTTGCAGCCAGACATTTCTATTAAACTTGTTTAAAAAAAAATATGATTTATTTGTCTTGGTATGAAATATAAATATAATTTATGTTGATAATTAATTTAAAACATTTAAAACGCGCATAGAAATGACAGTATATACTAATTTGTTAAGTATATTACAATGTAATGTAATTAGTAATACTTTGGCAAATAATTTAAACATATTGAAATACTTAAATTATTGACAATTTTAGTAAATATATTTTACACGTACTTGAATATTTATACAATGGGTACAATTTTCGTTTAATTAAATACTAATTTTAAAGTTTAATTATTATTGTAGAAGCAACTGTAAGTAGACTTGGGAAAATTTAACCCAGGCATGAATTTTAAACAAACGTTACCATATTAAATCGTTAAAATGTAACATGTCGAATATCACATTTTACGAACGCATCTTGTAAATTAGTATTATTTCAATAAAATTCTCGAAAATGACAAATTAATTTCGATAAATAAAAATAACGTTATTAATAGCGATATTTTTATTTAAAATCTTCGACCTTTTTCCGAAATGTTTTATATATTTCTATTGATAATCGTTTAAAAGCGAATTTGAACTCGACGGTATTCAAAATACCGTAAAACACGTTTACCCGAATAATGTGTAGACTTTGCCGCGCCAATGCCCGTAAATAAATTCTTTCACGTACGAATGGTCGTTCTTTTCGACGCATAGAACAATTCTTCGAAAAACCAGTACGGGACGAAGCAGATTTGGACCGCCGTCGAAAGAAACACGGATGATTATTTATCAATAATAATCGAACCGGAAATGTAGCGGTGGTACCTATGGGCGAAATTAATTACGCTATTTTAACGGAACACGATTGCGCGGAGGAGTCGCCGCTTATCCCGCAAATAATTGTTTTGTTTCGTCGCGATCGATACAAAGAGATACCACAGAAAACGCGACTTAATTTGGTAGCTCCACATATAGGCTCCAATCGAGCCTACGGTTCGCAATTTTCGTTTAGTCGACGGTCGAGGAACGATTTTGTGTGATTCGCGGTTCGTTCGAGATCGGTCCAAACACTCGGGACACCGCCGCCACGCGTAATATATAGATGTGGGCTACGCGGAAAGGCGCCGGCAGTTCGTGGGACCTTGACACGTTCCGGACTGTAGGTAGATTCCCGGAACGTTTCGTCGTATTTACCGGTACGAAATAACGAACGTAATATTGTTAGCCTCCGTTGTTTTCCGATTTGGTCGTTTCCACACAAATTCCTCCGGCGCGGTTACGCAACACGGACATTATAAATAAGGCGCTCGTATTTATATTGACGGCATCCGGACAAAAATTAGTCCGACCGCCGCGCGGGGGTCGTCCGGTGATAATAACACGTTCTTCGTCGACGTCATTCGCGTTGGAGGCCACACATGTCCGTCCCGATTTTCTAACGGTTCGTACGGTCGGGGCATTGACTACGGGAGAACGCTTTTTTAACGTTTGGCGGTTTTACTTTGGCCGGTAGCTCTTGACTTGTCTAGTCCGTTACATTTCCCCCGCCTCATCGGGACCGGTGGTTTAAACGAATTCGGTTATTTGATCGGAAATTACGTTACCTAAGCGTACGTTTACAGACGCGCGAAGTTTCCGATGGAAACGAGTGAATAATCGCGACACTTGGCGCGGGATTACGCTTTCGTCATCCGTTTGGTTGTTAAACAAGCTCGCGTTACGTTAACAAATGCTCGTGCCGGACTCCCTTACCGCACCAGAGGGCAACTTTGTGAAACGCGGACAACGAGGGATTCCATTTCGGACGACGAAACGTCCAAGTGTCGTTACTTTCAAAATTCGACGAACAAATTAATCATAAAATACGCGCGCCGCGAACATTCCCGTCCTCGACTTTATTAATCGACACCGCCGTTGTTTCGGTTTTTGAGCAATTTAAAACCGACCGATTTAACGGTATCACGTCCCAATCCCTACAGTCGACGGTGGTTACGAATTCGGAAACGACGCGATTTCAAAATATTACCGCAACGGAGAGGGGGGGAGAACGACGCCCTTCGCTCACGTCGCGTACGCGGTTTACGTTAAAAAATACTCGGGACGCGATCGACGCCCTTCAATTGTACCCGAGAGTGTGCGCTGTAAACGGTCAAGGGTTCGTTCGAAACGAATACGGTGGTAATCAGTAGCCTCCCCCCCCATCCCGACGAACGCGGATTTTTTGGAGCACTGGAAAACGACGGGGAAAAAAGTACATTATTGTACGCGAAAGAGGGACAAAACATTAACGCGTACCGAGAACACGCACAAAGTCTAGTGGCTTTTCAACCGTTCAATCAAAATCGACAAAACACAACGTCCGCACCAGACGACGGCTGCGGACGGGTAACGCGTACCGGAGTGCGTTGTCGCCGGGACGTTTGGCGCTAGTTGTGAACACGAATTAACGAAAAAAAAAAACAACAACCGTCACATCCGCCGCAATGGGCGCAGTAATGTAGGTACGACACGCGTTTGAGGTTATGTACGGTACGACAACGTTTCCGTTTCGAAGTTCGTGCAGTTACAGCCGAAGTTGTTGTTACAGTTGTATCATTCGCGATAATGAATTGACGAACGCACCCTACTACTATTACTGTACGTCCATTATTTCGTCCTTGACGGAGTCGGTAACGAA
>JAIPRN010001118.1:0-53932 GCA_025469175.1 Geopemphigus sp. TES_GeoC_2020
TGTGTGTGTGTGTGTGTGTGTGTGTGTGTGTGTGTGTGTGTGTGTGTGTGTGTGTGTCTGTGTGTGTGTGTGTGTGTCTGTGTGTGTGTGTGTGTGTGTCTGTGTGTGTGTGTGTCTGTGTGTCTGTGCGCGCGTACATATATGTGGGGAGGAGAGGATAACTGACACTGTTTCTTTGGTACGGAACTGATGTCGCAGAACGGAGTTATATGGATGAAAGGGCGTGGTGAGGTATGTTGAAACGAAGACTCCGGCGGGGCCGCTTTTACCTAAAAAGTCACGTGCACTATGTAGCAACGTGATGGAGATGTACAATGGTTTTTTTTCATCACGAGTGGGTAACGAGGGGTAAAGAAGATACATACGCACGCATACGAACGCGCGCTCCCACTCATATAAAACGGCGTTATCCGTCTGACGGCACGGAAATCGATTCGTTTATAAATAATATATACCTATTATATATATAGTTCTTTAGTTTTTTTTTTAGTTTTCGTCCCTTTCTCTCGTTTCCTTAAGGGATACGCGCGATAAATTTGAACTACCAACTCAGTGGCGGCGATTTGTACGCACAACGAAAAATATTTTATTCGATTTAGTGGAGGCGAGGAATGGTCGCAAGTCGTCGGTAATACGACGGACGGCGATTTACAACAACACGTTTGAGTCGTACCGTGTCGATGATTTTTCGTGTGGATGCGAGTAATGGGACTAGGGCTCGGCGCAATACACTACATTATGTCGGAGGGTCACCACGACGAAACGACGCGTTCGCAATAGAACGAAATGGCGCATGACGAACGAACCGATCAAAACACCAGTGAACAACACCTATATACGACCTATATACCTATTTAAGTAATTTAAAAAAATAATAATAATAACCAAACTATTCGGTAAAATGAATAGTGGAAAACTCGGCCGTTCGTATTATCGAAAATCGATTTTGACATTTTGATTGATGCAATCGATCTGACGTGAACGCCGTGTAACAATTATCGTCATTAAATTTCCTTTACTATGGCTATATAACGGATCTTAACGATATATTAGCTTTATTTTTATTACTGATCGCGTACAACGTGTTTCAAATATATCATTCGTGCTTCTTATAATGTTAACGATTTCGATAGGACGCATTTATCTAATAAAACGCTGCCGCAAGAATTGCCGTTGTCGCAAACAAATCTAACGGCGTAAATGTCGTATTTATTTTTAATTTGTTACAACGCGTAATTCATGGTGTCTCATGGAGTACTCATATATAGAATAAAAAGAACCTATAAAATATACCGTTATCATTTCGATACCATAGCATTCACTAACGAAATAACTTAAAAAATAGATAACCAAAATAACGTAACGGAAATATACGTATAACGTACGGCGACAATTATTGTAGTACTTTGGGAAATCAAACATTGAATTATAGAACACGAAAAGAACTTGTTATAGATCATACGTGTATTGATTTATTAATTCTGAAATTAATTCGTCGTTTAAGTAAAGTAATTGATATAAATACTTACCGTCTTTTATTTTTTTATCGGGCAATAAAATCACAATTCAGTTTCTAATTTTACAAGTGTTCATATTAAATCGACCATTGACAAAAAGTAATTATAATTGACGTGCCTAATTTTTATAATGTAATTATAAATAGATAATAAACACAATAGTTTCGGTACAATGTATTCGTCTCCACCGTGCACAATATCCAATAACACTTAAACGTATAACGTTCGTGTTTACATATTTTTAGTGAAATTTATTTTTAAGTCTATTTAGTTCGAACCGTGAAAATACGACAAAATCTTTAAAAGTTCACACTTGTGAAATGTCTACGAGAGTGTAACAGAATCTCGGTATTTATTTCGTAATAAAAACCTACGCGAGAAGCAAATATTTTACTGGGCGCCTACTGATTAAGCTTATAATTTTACATTTTCGAATTATTCGTCCGTAAAAGACATGCAACTTTTTAATGTGCGGAGTTTTAACAAACAAAATCTTAATTCGTCTAAATTATTATTATTATTATCGTCATCGTCATCGTCGTCATTATAATTATTTTTGTAACGATATAGTATCACTTAACTTTTTATTGATTTGTTCCGTCAATAAATTTACGATCGTTGACGGTTGTACTCCGATACCGCGTAGACAATTTTGATGCTCCTCCGACAAATCATTTTTCTTATAAATCACGAGACAATAACGTATTATTGCGTTGTCCCATACACTGTTCAAAGCAGTCAGTCCGACTTTCATTGCAAATCAGTGGAACGTAACGCGGTTGTACCACAATTGCCTGTCCGGAACGCCGTACGTGCCACACGTGGACATTTTCAAAAACTCCATAGATTTTTACGATTTCTATTTAAACATTCGTCAAGCCACCATACCAAAAAGTGTTCGGAATAAAATCAAATAAATCATCGGATTTCTGTTAGGAAAACGATATAAAATTTTTCGATAAATGTGTAGATTCAGAAGTCCGAACAATTTTATGAGATTACGTAAACTTAACAAACAAACAAAACTTATTAATGGAGTGAAAGTAACATTGTATGCGCATTTGAAGTATTTTAACGAAACCTAGATCCGCGTACTAGTAATTTATTATGATTTATGAACGATTAAGAAGTACAATTGATTAACTAATTTCAATGAAAAGTGCTTGTAATTTTTTTTCACTGTTCTCTATCGTCGAATTATATAATCAAAAACATACATTTTTGCGTAATTCCTATTTTCTATGCGTAATGTAAAACCAACTGAATTAAGTCTCCAACCCTCATCATCACATTCCCCACTCAGTAATATTCGTCGTGTCGATCGATACATTTTTATTAAATATTCTTTTAAATTATTTTACGATAAAGTAAATAAATGTAATTACATTCCAATGTATCGATAAGATTGTCAGATGTTTAATATACTTAATTCTATCAATCTCGTGGATTAAATATAAAAACTCGTAAATTAGTATTCTCCTAGAATATGCTCATATTGACTTGTTGTTTGTTGTTTATGTAGGTATTTTTAATATGCAGTACGCGTATATTATACAAAATATAAATTATACACGCCATGTGAAAGGTATACTTACACAAAAATAAAAAATAATGATATACACATATATTATATACATACGAATTGATTTTCTACAATATTTCTTTTATCTGAGAGTACGAATAGATGAAATCCTTTGCAAGAAAATCGGTAGAATAGATTGAAAAAATATGGCGAATCCTTCGGTATGACGTTATTCATTCGTTGTGACGGTTAGACGGTTATTATCAAAAAAGATTTAAACATCGAGTTTACTTCGCTAAACACAAAAAATATTCACCGGTTCTGTAACGACTATTTAACTTTAGATTTTTGTAACATTCGCCAGTAGAAACAGATTTTAATATTCATAAAAATACTATGACGTTAAACTATTCATTTCTTAACACTGTAACGCATTGTGTACACGTCATTTGCAGTGTAAATGCATACCATGAACAGTAACTTCCATATTTTAAATGAAATACGGCAAAAGTAATATAAATTATGGTATTCGAGCGTTTAAAAGAGTTTTTGAATAACGAGAATATTCGTCGTTTCATTATTATACAAAAAGAAATATTTGCAACATAATTTTTTTGCTTTTGTGTAATATAAATGAAAACGATAATTTAATATAATGAACTGTATTCTCGTTTTGCATTTTTCTTATTCTGTTGTGTTATTTAATGTCGATCCTTAAGCGTGCAACAATTTAAATGTTTTAAACGCAAAATAATATTACACGTACTTTTCATAAATTAAAAACTGAAATTTATATAATTATTCGCGTATAAATTGTGAACAAAATCCACATCAATTTTAGTAATTTGATGTTGAACTTTAATTATATCGTTTAACTACCTTACGATTATTATACATTATAGTTTTACAATAAAATAAACATTAATTAAACTAGTATTCTGTAACTAGATGTCTGGATTGTGTTCTTAAGGGATCCATCCTAACTATTTATAATATTTATTAAAAGTATACAAAGAAAATGATATTGTAAATTTATAAATAATTAAATGACTGGTATTCCCAAAATTGCACAAAAAGTATTTGTTTCTATAAGTACACAGGAGAGATAATTTAATAATTCGTGTGATGTATAACGAAAATAAGAAATAAACGTTTCTAATTTTTTTAACATAATATACTAGACTTATAATGATTAAAATCTAAGATTACTTTTTAAATATATGGTCTTTGTTCATTTTAAACGTAATATGACTTAAATTCTACACCAAGATTCTCCTGTACGCTATTTTTACAGTTTTTATGCAACTATTAAGTATCTTAAAATGGTTTACATCATTAAATCAACAATTATCATCTTTGTATTTCTTATATACATTATAATTTCTAATTTAGTTGGTAAGGGCGTTTATTATTTTATGGTTCGCCAATTATGTATGATACCTAATATTATTTTATTATATAAAATTATATCGTTAAAGAACTTAGTTTTCAATTAAGAAATTTGGAAAATAATACTTTATGTATTATCGGAATGAAATATTTGAATATTTTTTTTAATAATCTTCATAATAAACTATAAATGCTCGATATTAACCACACATTCTCAAAGTTTAAAATACAAATATAAAGAACAAATATGTAATCTTGGTAACGAATATATTATATATCAAGATGAAACTTAGGTTTAAATCTTGTTTGCGTTTCACACTTTCATAATAACAATTTGTAACACATAAATACTAACCAATTGCATAATAAGATTAAAAATGTAAATTATATATGTTGGAATTGCCGCCAAGACCTAACCGATATTAAGTTTACCTGCTCTATCAAAACGTCTGGCCAACTGTTGCAAAAGAACGAACACACCTACACACAAGCATTGTTGCGATTATTATTATCGCTTTATGTGAATTAATTAAGAATACAGCGGCCGTGCCATTGTGATTATATTCATTGAGATAAGATGTCCCGACGGAAATTAAAAGTCATAGTTCTCGTAAATACGTGTTCATGTCGAAAACGGTTGTAATGATATATCCAAAGATATCATAATTATAAGAACTAATATCATAATCATATTTCGATGTAATTTGATGTAATAATGTATTGAAAGATGGCACTTTAATAAATATTATAACAACGTTTGTACTTCTTGGAATACCAACCATATTTTAATAAAATATCAAAAATAATCTCATATAGCGCGCAAAAAAGGGACTGAATGGCAATCCCACGATAACCACAGAATTAGCACATTCTATTTAAATGAAAAAAGTTTAGAATAATTACACAGCTGTATAAAAAAATATATCGTTCTAAAGGGCACGAATCAAATGAACACGTTTTCCTTATTAAGCAAATAGAAAAATATCGAAAAACAATAAACCCGGTAGACCACGATAATAACAATCAACATACCAAAAACGCTTTGATAAAATTTAATATGAGCCGGCCGCCACGTTGCAATAATATGGCCGGACGACTTGGCTATAAAACACAGAAATTATACCCAAAGTCAGTTAGTCAAAGCAGTCAGAATAGTCAGGGCAATCCGCAAACGTGCCGGTCAGCCATTACACCGTGTAATTAAAAATATAAGTAACGATTAAATTTTAAAAAAATTCAAAACTTACAAAATATCAACTTACTTATATATATATATTGATATAACTATCAAAACAATTATAAAATATGAATATAAATATAATAACACTTAATGGTGATTAAATTCCCGGTATAGAGTATTAATGCGCAAACGTTAACCAAAAATACTCGACGCATTTCCTTGAATAATACTTGATATACAGGGAGTATTAAATGCTTTTTCGCAAAACTATTTACAAGTTTAATATAATGTATTCAATGTATTGTTGGTATTCGAATTATCGGGAAATTTATAATTATCAAACGTTTCGAAAAGTTGTGTTTGATACAATCGAGAATTCTATAAATTATTTCGTACGCTTTCGTCTACGGATACATTGAACCTACGGATAATGTTTATGTATGGATGTTTATATAACTTTTACATGTTACTTTATGTGGCTAATAATAAAATGTAATGTCGGCAATATGAATAATTCCAGTACACGCGTAAAAACGAAGTATTATATCGATCGATTTTAAGTATTAAGAATTACACATATATAATACTCGATTTATTTTAAACGTTACCTATGTATTTTACAAAACTCCTACACATAATATAATAAAAACATTAAATTTTTTCGATAACTGTATTTATTTTATTACTTTTAGATTATAATAATACCTATCTAATATTGAATAGACACGATACCGTATAAATCTGATTATGAGCTCGACGCGTATTTTCTCGTCTATATTATACACTATACCAACAAAACAATGCGCATTTGCATCGTGAAAAATTACGCCATATACTAAGCAAATAATCTTAGCTAACTGGCTTAATTCGAATTAAATATCAATAATTAACTATTTTCTCGGTGTTTTATTTGTACTCATTAATCCGCTGCCAAAATTAATCACACAGAAAATGTAAGCCGAACTAATAACCATGGAATTTCGAGTTTATATATTTACATCGAAATGAAGAACGATGAATTTCCGCCAAGAAAATTCTCAACTGCTCTATTTTAATAACACGTATGCCCTCTCTAATATACATAATTCTTTTGATCATTACAAAAATTTATTTAACCTTTCGTAAAAACTTTAGAGCTTCAGATAAATAATATTAAAACTAAAAACCAAACAAAATTAAAAATAATACTAAACATTTACCTTACGTGTCAAGGCCTTAATTCAATCGTTTCAAATTAAAAATTGTTCATGAATATGATTTAGTTTTAACATATTGCCTACTCGACTTTTGGTTTTGAAAAAGAACAAATTATGTGTTATTTCTAGTAACATATGACTTTATGACAATATATGAGAACTAGTGTATATATAATAAAATATTCGACAAATACATAAACCGAAAAAAATTATTATAAAATACATACTTTAGGAAATATTGCAGCTATAAATTACAATACCGACTATTTCATTCTATTGACGATATCGGTACGAATGTCTGGTTCAAGTATTATCAATGGATATTTGGTATAGATTTCCTGGCTTTACTTCCTGTAATAATTATTTCAATAACACATAAATCTCGTACTTCGACAACGTATTCAACCGCCAATAGTTTGTTAAGCTGTCCATAGTTTGTTACAACCGATAATATTATTTTGCGTTGGTAAAAATTTACTTCGTTATTTTTATGGATCGGAGGGCAAAAAAAGCAAAATATTTGTGGATATTAGAACCATAAGACATCCCTTATCTACTAGTCCGTAATTTAAAATTAATTTCAAACGTATTCCATTATTATCTCTTGTAAATAACTGAAAAAAAATTCTAAATAAATATCAAAAATATGTTTTATCTATTACAAAATTTGGTACGTGTTCACTCATAATTTTACAAACTATATTTCGTCATTATAAACCGTTAATTAAAAAAAAACATATATATATATTCCAAATTAAAAATTAATAATTATTAATTTGTGTATATTGTTCGAATCGGATTATCTGAATGAGTTATCGACGAAAAATTATATGAACCGATTATAGCGTTAAGAGTTAGCTATTCTACAGTACACAAAAGTAAGTTTTTTTAATGATCCAAATAAGAAAAATATCTTCCAAAATCACAAATTTTTTCAATTTTCCACCTGATAATATTTAACGAGCTCCATAACTTAAATTTCAATAGGCCGTTTCTATACAATCCTATATTGGTACTGGTAATTAACCGTTGAATCTATTTTATAAAATTACTGCATGTACAATAAAATGTATATGAAATGTATAATATACATGTGTATCTACATATACTATCTAAATCGAAAGCCTCATTGTTCAACATTTGTAGAAATATACCTATATAAAATTTATAATTTATTTCTCTGATATCTTTTATAGTTAAGTTAATTTTGTTTAATAGTAAAAAAATGTATACGTTCTGTGGCCGCTCTCTAGTCTTGATAAACGTACAATGCAACATCAATCTAACACAGACGTTTATCGTCTACGACTTTTCAAATTCTGTAAATAATAATAACTTTTTCTAACGAAACGTGTTAAGCAAATAAATAAATGTAATTTTACACCCGAAAGTCCACGAAAATTGAGATAAAATTATATTAATACGCAAACGGCTATCGGGACAGCTAACACCGTAATCACGGAAATACTATTCGTGGAGGAGATTGATCGAACGAAGACAAACTACATCTGAAAAACACGTACTTGGTGTTAACCGGGATCAACGCCAAAAACTTTCGCAGCGAGACAAACACTTATTGCTCGCGGTTTGCCAAACTTAAGTTCGGAAACGACGACGAATATCCTGAGCTCAAAACGAACCGAAATCTCACGTCCAATCTAAATGTCATCGCCGTCATCTTATATTATCCAAAAGCGGTGGTTATCAAACACTTTTAGAATTTGCTAGTTGCTAAAAACGAGTATCGAAAAGTTCCAAAAACCAGGCACGTAAATTTTAAATCACAACTCGTAAACACTGACGCATAAATGATTTGAATTTTTGTTAGTTTTTTTTAATTTTTTTAGTGCGTATAAGATCAACATATTTAATTTGATTCGAAAAACATAATTGGTAATTTAGAAATTGTATTATGTACAATAATATTGTTAATTTTTCATTTACCGGTACAAAAACATTTTACTCAAAAAGTGCTAGCTGAATGTCTGCTTCAGAATCTGGTTTGTTGTGACATTTTGTTGTCATCGATGCATATAAAAAAAATCTTCTTCACACGCGCACATATATATAGTTGTAATAAGAAGAAGTATTAATACAACTTATCCAACCAAAGATTTATATTTTTGTGTAATTTACCAATATCGTTATCTATCCGTAAATAACAATTCATAGAACATAGAGTTTAATGATAAGTAGGTAATGATTTCAATAAATTCCTCGAAATCTTTAATAAAGGACTTTTTCTCGATTATTAAAAATCTGGCGTTAGCCTTTTTATTTAGTCCGATCATTTTTATACCTTCACTTGCTGAAAAATATTTGTTAAATGACGGCAGTATTTCATTTAAATATAGGACAGTTTTATCCATTTTTCGTCAAATTCTTTAATATTACCGTTAACTGTTTCTAAACGTTTTTCTTAACACCGTAAATATTTTCCGACCATTACTTTATCCTATCTGTATGAACACGAATACCAAGACAATTATCGCACATTATTCCCTTATTTTTAAAAAAAATATCGCTCAATATATAAAATATTTCACAACCAGCCGTATTAGTGAACAAAAGTTGACTTAATAAAATATCATCTTCGAAAGACGTTTGATATACATACCGAACGAATACAAGCAATACACCTAATTCAGACCACGTCAGTGGATTCGTCCATTTTTAAAGAAAAATAATTACGTTTAAGACGAGTTATCGATAAAGTTTCTACATGAATGGATATATCGTTAATTCTACCCCAAATTGTATCATTTGAAAAGCGTTATTTGAAAATAACGTGTATTTGTTTAACTCATTTTTCATCTACCATCAAAATAATATCGGTAATACAAGGTCTAATGATAGTTTCAAAGATCGTATTGAACTTTACCAGCGTGAGCTATATGATAACTTACCATATATGACGCTTCTGTTTGCCTTTTTATTTACCGTTTGTAATACTCAGCCATAACGTTCAATATTTTTAAAAGTTGATCACGATTTCGATCACTAGTTTTGCATTTATATAGCGACGTAATTCGGCGGGCACTATATTAAAAGAACCTTTACTACATAAAACTGACTGTAAAAGACTATTTCCATCCATGAAACCAAAAGGGATGTAACTTCCGTCATATTTTCTTTATTTTACTTACGGCAACATCGGAATGCTTGTTGGATGGGCAATTCCTCTTATTAAACGGACAGAATTGCGTGGAACACATTTTTTCATTTGTATTTTTATGAGAACGTTCCCATTGTATGCTTTGATTTATTTAATCAACGATCCATTGTTACTATAAAAAAATTAATTCACGGTCAAGTAAAACACATTAATAAATGCAAAATATTATGTTAGTTATTGTATCGGTGATGGTTGATAACTGACGACATTATTAGAATACCGTGGAATGTAAATAAGTAAAATAAATTATCGTCAAAATAAAATAAAAGATCAAAGCAAATAATTATCGACCAACTAAATAAAACCAACCGATAAAATTATTTGAAATTGATTTCCTTCAAACAAGACAACAATTTAAAAATCACTGGTTTGTAAGACAACTTAATGATTTTCTTCTGTTCAATACGAATTAAATAAGAGATATACATATATGTGTAGGTAATTTTAATATATTTTTAATGAAAATTTATAAAGCTCACGATTGTACGATGATCGATCAAAAAATAAGTTGTAAAAAATTGATTTTATTAAAAATTATATAAAAAATTATTTCTCTTCATAACCTTCAAACAAGTTCTTATACTTTTCATATCTCTGTACAAATTTATAAATTTCTTGTTGAAGAAACTCCTCGCTTGTTGCATTTTTTATTGTTTTCGTCATCTGAGTGATATCGGATCTTCGCTAATTCATTTTTCATGGACTCAAATATATAAAAATCATAAGGAGAAATTTCAGGACTGCAAGGTTTAAATAACTATATCATTTAAATGTTATCGTTAACGTGCGCAATGCTGTCAGTAGTTGATGTGAATAAGCTTCACACAAGGTACTAATCAGTGATATCCGTTTGCAGATTCTTACACCACACTTTTCGACTACTCGCCTTCAAATAATTCTCCCACCATAAACTTCACATACTTCCCTGTGAATAATGTATAACGGTTTATAACTCTTGAACCATAAAAATCTGATTACTGCGCGAATTAAATCTTGGACGACGAGTGGTGTTCCCTAACTGGCGGTTTTACAATAAAGAATTTGTAAACTCGTATAGAGATATCGAAAGTGTAAGAACGTGTTTGGCAATTATGTAGAAAATTCATTTTTTTATAATTTTTATAAAAATATATTTTTTTAAATTGCAGTATTTTTTTACTTATGGCCAAATGCAACTTGCTATTTTATCGACCCTCATTTTTATCGTGTATTTTGTACGTCATTCCTTCGTTCTTACAATTCAAAATTACATTATTCCAATTGATAAACACATAAAACTATAAAATTAATCTCTATGGATTTATATCGATAGACGATCGTCGATAATTATCGAAATTAATATTTAATCTATTTAACATTATTTCTACTAATTAAAAATAATTAAACGATAATTAACGAATTATAATTCGTAGCGTAAATTACAATACCATTATTATTAGGTACACTAATCTATCAAAATATATCGGCCACAAATTTCTTGCTCGTTTATAATTGTAAACTATTAAAAAACAAGTTTTAGATGAACTCTTATGTTCACAAGTTACAAATTCAATTTTATTACGGTATTTCGTGAACTTAGCGTGCGTTTTTATGATTCACTATTTAGTAAAACAAACATCTTTAAAGGCAATATCAATATGAATTTAAAAACGACCAATAAATCTGGAAATTTATTTATTTTTAAATCCATACTGAAATTTATATATATACACACACAGCACATCTGTGCGATAACACGTAGTTACCTATTTATACTCTACCTTACTCGTTGATGGTATCGAATAAACATCTGGCGTTCAAAACGGCCCAACATATTCAATTGGATTAAAATGTAGTAAGGAATGAAGGCTTTTAAGAATATTTTTTAGAACGCGTGTATCGTGCCTAGTCACACGAGAAAACAAATCCCGTTAAAGGACGAAGGAAAATAAATGACAGCGGCTGTTGTTAATTTGCTAATTGAATCACGTTCGCAGAAATCGCGCCATAAGCGTAATAATCTACCAATACCTACGAAAAGTTTATATAATTTGCACCGCGGACATTAACCATAAAACGTAATTCCTTTGTCCTGTCAATGACTGGTACACAACGCATTTACATAAAACGAATACCGATTGTGAGAAAACTTTGATCGGTGGAAACTACTTAGTACTTAGAATCGACAGAAAATGCTTATAACAACCATTATAGTAGTTGGTTGATGTGTACCGGCCGCTTAAATATACCTTTCGTCGTAATAACTGCAGTTAGACCGTAAAATAGAATGACGTTATATAACCAATCACGAAAAACTAAAAGAACCTTTGAGAAACTTTTATCGTTTTGCAAATATATCACGAACCTTGAATAGAAATAAAAAAAAATCGACAAATACAACTTTTTTTTAGAATCGTTCAACTTCTATGCAATAAGAATAACGAGTCTTAACGAATTTATGAATTAATTTACAATATGACCAAAGCTTAATTTTCACACAATATACATTGATATTTAATAAGATTAATTATATATATATACACAAATGTATTAAAATATACGAGATTCAAAAAGTTAAACAAAATGTCACTATTTATACATATATATTTAATAAAATAATCTAACTAAATAAAGTTTAATTAGAAAGGAAAATGAATGTAAATAATACATAAATAGAAAAAATCGTATAAAAAATGTTTATAAAAATCATTTATACTCTCCTAAATACGTATTATGCGAATAAATTGCAATAAGAACTTTAACAAAATCTATTTAGATCCATAGGATGTAAGATAAAAATTTTCGAGTAATAAAATTGATAAAATATTGTATTATCTGAATGTTTGTTTTACAAAATGGCTTATCAAAAAATTAATTTTAATTTACCTTGTACAACCACTACACAAATATAGTGTATATTATTGTGTGAATAATATTAACTAACAGTGAACAAAAAAATAAGAACACAGTGTCTTTAGGTAGTAAAAATGAAAGCTTTTAAAACGGTAAAATAAAGTTGTTTTTATTAAGTACCATAAAAGAATGTAACGGTTTTGTTATGGTATTGTGTTCTTTTAGTAATAATAATACGAAACGAATAATTTAAATATAAGTAAAATTAAAAACATAACTATATATTTTTTTAAGTAAATAAGATACACCTATTAATTATTCATAATTAACAGAAATTACTATAATAATTTATATTTATATAAATTATATACAATAATATACGCTGAATAAGTATATAATTGAAGGCGACACTAATGCCATAATTACTATCAAATGGAAACTCGTCTTGGGAATCAATTTTCGTATAAAATTGTGTAAAAAAATATACAATTTGAATATCTCAACATTTTTTTCACAATTCGTCAGATAATTCAACTTTATTAAATGCGTATATAGGCATATAAAAGTTCTCCAAAAATAACTTTTTATATCATAATAAACAGTAGCGTATAATAATTTAATATAAAATTATGTCAAAATTACATATATTTATACATATATAACATATGTATACAAATATACATACATAGAAATATACACCTGTATATGAGTACTTAAACACGGTTACAAAAATGAGTTATAAATCATAACAATGAATAATACGAACAGGCGATCAATTAATCAACACTTATGACTTGTCAAATAAAAAAATAATGCATAATGCTATTTGACCATTGATTGCAACATATCCCGTAATAAGTATTTTTAATTAATATAATTATATACATACGTTCTACTTTCAAATAGGACATTACGCTTAAGTCATTAACGATATTTTAACCTACCTCAAGTAACTTAATTGAACATTCAAACATTAAAATATAACTATTATACTGCCTTAGTTCTTAACTCGTCAATAAACTTTCCGTTGAAATAATTTATTATTATTTTTCGTACGTGAATTATTATAATTTTGGAATATTTTTTTTAATTTTTAATAATTTAATGATTAAAAACGAATAATAATAATAAAGTGTGGTTAATGGTTATAACTGTGTTTTTATTGTGTGCCGTTTCGATAATAAATTATAACACGATCGCGCATAAAAATACGTTTACGCAAATATCACTACCGCTAGACGGAATTCATTTATAATAATTGTAAAAAATAAATGTCCCAATAGATTAATAATATATAAAACAACGTTATATGTTTATCACATATGTTGTTAAGCTTTCTTCGTTTAAAACACAAGTTTGATGGCAATTAATAAACTCGTTTATCAAAATTGTTTTTAAGTTTTAATCGACTATGAAAATGAAAACTATTACAAAATAATATATCATTTTAATTGGATAATCTAAATGACAGTTGTCATTTTCACGGAAATTGATGATAAACAGCACAACCAATAACCTTATTTTGTGAAGATAAACATGTTTGAAAAAAAAAATTAAAAATCACAAATTTCAATATCGCTTTGATCACTAAAATATTTTTGGTCAATGTTTGTATTCTTCACAAATTTAATTAAAAACTTACCATAAATAAAATTCATATTACATTTTTGAGCGATTAAAACCATACAATTTCACATTAATAAATGACGATTAAATTCAAATATCAGCATTATTATATATAATAATAATCGAAAATAAGTAAACACAACAATGATAATTATAAAGAAGTTTTATTCCTAACTTTTCTTGATTAACAATAGTTGAATTAATTAATAATAATTTTAAAATAAAATATGATACACACAAATATATATATATTAAATAGTCTACTTTTTAATTATTAGGCTTTGAATACAAATAATCTTAAATAATAATAGAAAGCTTACAAACTCTATGTAAAACAGTAAAAATAATAATAATAATAATATGCGAATTTCAAAAAATTGAGTGTAAAGACATTTCTTCTAGATACGTCAGCAAAATTTCAAAATTAGTTGCCCGTATGACAAACTAATATTTAGTATAAGAAAATTCTAAACATATACGGCTATTTTTATAAAAAAAATCTTTTGCGAGTGTAATTTTACATAGCTACATAGTTATCATTGCTAAATTTATTATCGATTTCAAAGAGAAAATGTATTATCGTTTATTAAAACATATAAAATATGTCGTATATCATTCCCAATTAAACGTATTAATTCACGAGCGAGTTAAAAACATGATGAAATAAACATAACTACAAAATCATGAAAATCTAATAACCAATATGGTAACTTAATAGAATACTCGGTTTAAAGATATTTTCAACTCTACGCTGCAGTTCCGAAATATAATTTATTTCGACCGTACGAATTCCACTCGGATTATGTATGGAAATCCCTTTAAAAGCTCATTTTTAAAAGAACATCACGTCGCATAAATTAAAATGATATTTGAAATAAAAACGTGTATATTAATGCCCGCACATACGCACTCGAGCTAACATCATAGGTATTATATTATATAATCGTATGTTCTGTCGCGTACTGTATATTTTACTCGACACACCAAACACAATTTTAATAATAAAAACGTCGTCTGGTTATTTCATTGTCGGGTCCATACTGTCGTATTGTTAAGGTTTTGATCACACCATTAGTATAAATGACTTGGTACAGCACGTATTTTTTTAAATAATTAAACAACACAAATAAAACGTTCCTTTTCTATCTTCTGAGTACATTATATATATATAATGGATAATAAAAATAATTTCAATAAAAATTGTCGGTACGGCGTAAATATTGGACCTGAATACTACAGTGTATTAACTATATTTTACCATCATTACCATTTACAGACGTAAAGCTTGACATTTTATTTGTTACCCTTTCAATAGAAAAAACCAAAATCCGATGTTACAATACGGTTATTGTTTCTTTATTATTAAAAATACTTTTTCACTCCTACAATAAAACAATTTTTCCTTTTATAATTTTAACGATAATCAATTTTCTAATATATTATTTGTTATAAAACATATTTGCTTTATATTTGTTATATGGCTTAAATGTTTATTAACGTATTTGTCGAATTTTTTACGACGTTGTTATTGTATTTGTCATAATTGTACAAATGATAAAACCAAATAAAAAATACTCGATCTAAGATCGAATACAGGAATGAAAAATAAAAATTAAACCACGTTAACAATTTCATAAATGTTTTCTACACAACCCTGTTTTATTAGCTACCGTACGTTTCTATTATCATCAAAACGATGTAAAATAAACTTATTGTATTCGTATATCGAGATTCTCATTCAATTTCCCAGTCTCAGTAATATACGTCATTTTCCGTGATTTAATTTTCGATAAACATTGCGAAACATAGTACATCATAGTTTATCGATAAATGACAGTTAAATATTGTAAGTCTACAACACAATTTTTGTTACATTTACGTTCCTTACACATTATACACAATATAGCAGATTAAACGTAAAAATACTCTCAATTGGCTGTGACAAAATGATCTATATAGGAGCGCCATATGAACGTCAATCGAGCCACTAACAATTTCTAATAATTATTCACTCTATTTTTGCGTTATAAAAATAAGTGACACGATTAGTACGTTGAATGAAGTGTTAACGAAAACGTATATATAGTTTTTCTATGACGAATGAAAAACGCGGACAATTTCATGGAGTGAACTAAAGTAATTTTTCTTTTCCTTATTCAAAAAAGCTTCCTATTCCGCCGTTGATTATATGCACAAAATATGGACGTATTGTCAACTTCATGGCAAAATCATTAATAAGTACAGATAAATATGCAATAACTAATTTTAACGATTAAGCTTATAATTAAAACAAAAATGTACGTTAGATTAATTATTTTAAATAATATTATTAGAATAGTGTTTTAGTATTTTTAATTATACTTATATCAGTATCATATTTTAAGTACTTTAACAGAATATAACACCACAATATGACGAGGGTTAACTTCTTACGATTTAAATATTTCAATTTTATACCATCGGTAATTCTTAAATATTATGCACATAAGTTTGTGAATATTAACATTAATTATTATAAATATTTTATTTCATCTCGAATGAAAAAGTACATTTTAATACTAAAATGATAATACTGATCTGTGTAATCGACATTCGTCAAATGGATTTAAATTATTGTTAGTAATATGAACATTCTTTTTTGATTTTACTCAAATTATAATACTTATTATTTTTCTCAACTGTAATATTAATTGTAATTTATTTAAACAAATCTGGTCGTACTTCTCCTAGTCTATATTTTATAGTAAACTAGTTAGTTCAGTATCCTAAACAAGATTTGACAGTTTTTACGTTGTTCAGATAAAATCGTTGACACAATAAGGGTCAACAGTGAAATATTGACCCTTGGTAGAGACAGGCCTCTAAATTACTGGTAAAATAAAATATTCCGCTTTACTTGATGAATGATTTACGTTTTTAATTATTATACATAATATAACGGTACTAACTTGAAGGTTTTTTAATTTTCGAGATTTAATGAAAACAAAAATTGTCATCCACACATATTTCAAATACGTATATATTTTAATAGGACCGCAAAAAAAGACATGTAATTTACTGGCAATTTTATTGAGAAACCATATTTTAATATTATAGTCATGTGACGTCTGACATATTCACATTAGTTTATATGTAAAACCATTTATTAATATAATTTGTAAAGGTATAATATATATAATAGTTTCAATCCTACAAATAATTAATAATTAACTATTAAAATTCTAAGAAATTATTTAGAGAAACTTAAAGTAAACATGTACTAATATAATACAAATAGTATTCTATTTTAATAAATATTAATTAATATTTTCATAATATTAACTGTAAAATTCGCAAAATATTTTAGTTAGTTATAAACATGACTGAAAATATTATTGATCGACATTCTCAAAATACATAAATAATCATTACAATGTGATAACAATAAAAATTCAATTTTATTTTATATTTCGATTTCTATGTAAAAAACCTGACAAAATTGATTTGTTCATAGAAACAGAAAACCACTTATTGGCGACATTTTAGTTATTCAAAAATTAATGAAAAACATTATTTCTAAAGGGATAATGTTTCGTTTTTATAATTTGATTTGCAACGCGTTTAATTAAATTCGTTTTATATTTTTAAGTTTTTGCCTTCGTGAATAAATAAAAACAAAGTAATATCAACAAGTTCCTTTAACATATTCAAAATGATTTGAAAACATCGAGTACCTATTAAAAATTATTTGACATATATAATAATTTATATCACGTCTTTAAAATTATAATAAGAATATAAACAGCGAAAATATAAAATCCTTATAATTATATTTTTGGAAGCAAAATAATTATAATTTATTTAGTAAAAGACGAGTGTACCATAAATTTGATTATGGAAAAATAGTTTTTGATAATATTCTCGAGCAGTACTAATAAATACTAAAAATAACATCTCTGTAATACCACAAATATGAAACGTTTGAAGGACCTTATCTACCTAAAAAGTAATAACAGACATACAGAAAATGTAATAATAATAATAATAATAATAATAAAAAACATTTAAGCAAAACAATTGATACGTATTTGAAGAAAAGTGCATAAATAATGTATAACAAATTCATTATTACTAAAAAAAAATCATAAAATAAAATATTTTTGACTTTATTACACGCATATTATGATCATTGTTCGGCCTATTATACTTTTTATTAATATTTCAAACAGTAGAATGTTCGAATTTAAGTAAATTCAATTTATTATACGTGCATATATTATCATATTAATTACTTATGAATTTAAAAAAGTAAAACAATGAAGATATTCAAATATTATGCAACTCCCGTCTTAATTAATTATACGTTGAATAATTGAAATAAAATATCCATACAAATATGAGTATGTCCATTATTAATATTTCTATGTTATTGTCTTAAATAAATATATAACTTCGAAGAAAAATGTACAGCCTCGTTATACACTTCAAAATTACATTTAATTTTATAAATTAGAAACAAAATATTATGTATATTGTTTAATTATATTTTAACGATGATACTTTAAAAAAACCTTAAATAATTAATTAAACTTATAAAAACGCTTAAAAGTACAGTATATATTTTCGAACACTCGACACATTATATATCAAAGACAAATTATTCTCTTTTTAATTACCTATGAACACAGTATTGTCTCGTTACAAATAATCATCTAAATGTTTGACTCTCGTCCGAACATAAATGTCAATGAATTAAATATGTACAAATGATGAAACAGTAATACGTTTAACCTAAATTCGAATAAATTTAATGAATACTATAATGTGCAAACCTCTTTTGATATTTTAATTGTGAAAAGTAATTCTATTGTATTTATTATCAGTAATAAAAGTATACAATGAAAATATAATTAATAATAATAAATATCGTTAATTTCAACAGATGCATATAGGCGAACATTTAGACCTCATGTGTAATATTTTTAATAAAATTGTGTATTGAATTTTTAAGTTTAATATTAACGTAATATGTCTTATAATGAATATATTGGATATACTAGCAATAATATTTCTAAAATTTAAAAGTAAATTGGATATATCGTAACATGTGATTAATCAAAATTGAAAAGATGGGTAAATTTTACTGCGTTCCTTTGATTTTAAATAAATAATAAAATCATTAATTATTACGAACAATAAAATGTGAATTCAATATTTGCTTAGGAATATTCTAAAAACAATTAGCTTCTTAAATTAATCGCTTTCGAAAATTAAAATAAAATGTTTTTTCTATAGTTACTAATTTACGAAATCGTTTATATTTATTTAAAAAAAAAACAATATAATCATATTCGTTTTTAAATCTTGAGACACGAACTATTAACAAATAATACCAAAATCCAAAATTCTTAATAATTATGGAATAATTCCATTTAATAAACTTTTTTAAGTAATAATTGTATTCCTACAATTATATAATAATTAATAATTTTTTTATAAAATACATTATGAAAAGAAAAATTGGAATACCGCGAACATTATAGATATCTGTTCAAGTTACACAACAATTTTAGAATTGTATTATTATTTTAAATTTAAAACATGGATAGTTAACATAACTAAAAATTATTTGATAAATATAATAATTAAGGAATTAAGACTATTAGTACGCCTTGATTTAAAATATATAACGATGTAATATTACATAATAACAATTTAATTTAATTTATAATAACAACTAAAATGCGTATACAATTTCATATATTCAATGAATTTTTATGAATTTTAAATTTTATATTGGAAAATTCGTTTAATATTTTACTGAATTTTCAACTCTTAAATACAAAACGTTTATCTGTTTATCTGTCAAAAATTTTAAAAATAAAAAATTGTAGTTTTACACAAAACTGTCTAAATAATAATATATAAAAAGCTTAGAATACTTGTAGCTAACATTTTTAATTATTGTAAATAACTATAAGAATATCAAATAATAAATCTTAGACCTTTCAGTTCTTTGCTCGTAAAATTGAAAATGTCTTAAAACCAACACATTCTTCACTTCTTCGTTTCTTCACTTTTAAGAATTTTAATCAATTTATTATTAGATTTTTCAACTTTTAAGAATACAAATTTGTTTTAAGGAAATTCGAATCAGTGTTTCTTTGATTTTCAATTAAAAAATAATTATTTTTAAGTAATTAAAATCCAACGTAAATGTTATTGTTATTAATTTGATTCACGTTTAATTACTAATAATAAAATACACGAAACCATTAATTTAATTGATTCGTATCATTTTGTTGTTTTATGTATGATGTAGTATAGTAAAATAATTCAATGACACAAATAAAATAAAAATTGATTGTGTATGTCAGCTCGTATTAGTCATTAATTAGAATGGATCACGTATATTTTTTTTTTAAATTAGGTTATAAATTTATTAATTAAAATCATCGCCATCAATAATTTCTTTCAAAAAAAAACTATACTAATCAAAATTACTATTATTTAATATGCAAAGTATATAGGATAAAAATTTCAATGAAAAAGCCGTAACTTGTTTTTCTCTACACGTAAAAATATTTTACCGGCTAACTTTATATGATTTTAGTAATATATATATATATATATATATCTTTAATCTTATACTACACATTTTCAAATTTAAATTTACGAAATTGACAATTTCAAAAGTTTTATCTAAAAAACAATATTACGTATATTTTATAAAAATAATCACAACTTTATCAACAAAATAAAAACTAAAAAACTTTTAAAAAAACATAATTTTTGTTAACTTTTTATTTTTATATATATGTATATATTTGTGTGTGTTATTAGAATAATATACGACAAAGTTAAATAAAATTATCAGGTTTAAATTCTTACACTCAAAATTAAAAATTTCATAAAACAAAAAAACATAAACAATAAAGTAATGTTTATAATATTTTGAAACTTTCTTATTTCGGCATAATATTAAATTAATACACATATCATAAAAATATTATCGTACTCGTACGATCATAAATTATAGAATCAATGAAAATTTTGCTCATTTGGATTACTATTTATTAAATTATGACAAAACACCAAATTTTATATTATGAATATTGGACAAACGAACGATTTAAAGTAATTTTTAATCACATTTTTAATCAAATTTTTAATTAATTTAAATAATTTATTAATTCGTCATTTTTCGATAGTTTATTCACAAGAAGCTAATAGCCATTAGGATAAATCGAAAAATGGCTGTCTGTGAAATATTCGCAACAGCTAAAAGAAGTGTCGTGAATATAACAAAGTGCTTTTTCCGTCTAAATAAAAACCGTCGGGGAACAAAATTAATAAAAAAAAACAGAATAAAATAAAAAATCATGATTCTTTTGAACTAAAAACTAGAAAAAGTTCATCCATAAACACATACGTAAAGAAAGAAAATACGTCGCAATATTTTTGTGTTATGTCATTCCAATTTGAATTATAACGTTTTATCGGATACTTTAAATAAGAAATATACGTAGATACAAAGTAACTTTGACGCGTTTTATAAATATATATATATATATTGTTTTTTAATTTTTGTCGCTCGCGTCCTTATTAAAAAATATTACAGAGTTTTAATGGTTTTGTTCACGCTCACCGTAAAATAATTAAACCTAATCTACAGTTTATATGTTGAAACAATCGTACTTACATGGAGCGATACTTTATGTGGCCTATACGACGGCGTAGCGCGAATGCGGTAAACGGATCAAGGACGAGCCCCAACACGCGACTGCCGAAGTGGCGCGAGTGCCGACCGGAGAAAATCGCGGTAAAAACCCGATGTCGTGTTCATTCGGCCGTCATCGTTGTAATGATCGTTCGTGATATAGATACTTCGTTTCATGCGCATTATGGCGTTGCCAAATGTGAACAATTATTGACAGCAGCTAGCGAGTCTGTATTACAATAATTTCCCAACTGTGTGTACTACTGAAAAAGAAAATGTGCGCGTAGTTACAACAGTCTGAAAAATCGTATTCAAATCGAAAATATTAATTCGTGACAAATGTACTTGAAAACGTTTTACAACACACAATTAACGTTTGATATCGATTTCATTCAAATAATCTTCGAATTATTATTTTAGTTAAATCATACGCAAAATAAACCATTTTCAGTGTTTAATTGAACAAAACGATATTTAACAAATTGGGAACAAGAGAAACGTTTGCTCCCGTAAAATTCGAATATAAAATACGAATATTAAAATCCATTCGATCAACATATCCATATATATGTATGTGTGTGCGTGTGTGTGTATACAGAATATTTATATACAAACAAGGTCGTAAATATAAATAATTAAAAACGCATTTACAAACATTTATTATAATCCTTCATTACGCACTAAATCCATATTAAAGTTATTGACGTTTCAGTAACGACAGTAGATTAACGACGGGGATTTAAATATATGAATATTACGAATTTCACATTCGATAATCCCGTTATTATTATTATTACAGGTTGTTGGTTCCTAAACCTATACAACCATCCCGAAATGTGTTTTTCGTATCGTCAAGTTAGATTAATCAGTTTCATTTACCATCTAATACGGAGTATCTCCACTGAGTTTCTAACCACAACGTGAAAATTTCCTGTTGGTAATTTCATCCAATCAATACCCGTTACAAAATTGAGTTATCCGTCTCTTATCGTAAATTAAACGTCAAGAAACACCCCGGATAATATATATATATATAAACGAAGAAAATAATAAACTACGATTATAAGTTATAAAAAATAAACAATGATAACATAAGTTAAGATCTATAATAGTAATTGTATGGTTTATATGGTTGCTTCAATAAAAAGCAATATAATAGTTTAAGACTTTAACGTGTTACGTCTGTTTCTTTTGACACGGGTTTTTCCCTTTTTCTGAACAATAAACTGCCGGCTAATTCCAAGCGAATAAAGCCATTTTATAGTGATATTTTCTAATGTTGTTTTTTGATTCTTAAAATATTTTTATGTTTAAATCTCAACTTCCCGTATTTTAATAGTACAACGATAAACGTGGAAAATATGTAATTGTTTATATTACTATTTAACACGTTAAACGCCTATACTTTTTAAATATATTTTCAGGCATTTATAAGGCTAATATATACATCATGGTGAAATATTCAAAAAAGTAAGTATATAGAAATTTTATATGATAAATAAAGAATTGTTCTGAGAAATATTTCTAAACATCGATTACGTAAATTTATTTATTTATTCATACCGCTTGGCGATATATATTTTATTAAATCTAAAATTACAAATAAATGACAGTCGACCGTTATGAGATAAAATTATGCAACAAAATAAATAATAATTCTTCTTACGAATATTTTGGGATTCGCGTCACATTTTATTTGGTATAAAACGTTTTCGTTCTGCTGTCTGATTGTCATCAAACACTACACAGAATTATTCTAAAAAAAAATTATTAATACATAAACATTCCGTGTAAATCGTTTTTGATTTTACCGATAAGTAAACTTTTATTACATGAGGTTTGTTTACTTTTATTTTAAATTTTAATCGTTACCAACAATATTTTTTTAAATATTACTTAACTATAAAACACAATCATGTCTACAAAGTACTTACTTTAAATTACTTACTTTTTTAACCAAAAACGTATGAATTTATAAATCTACCCTATTTTATAAATATTATATTTCGTCTTAATCAAATCGTTACATTTTGAAATACGTCTATATAATATATATATATATATATATACATTTATACTTATTTATTTATTTATTTATTTGTCATTGAAAAATAGAAATATCAAAACTCGAAGAATATATTTAATTTTTAAAGAGATTATGAATACAAAACATTTAATATCCGTATTTTGTGATATTAAATATGTATATTATATTTATCCTTTTCCCCGATCACTTTTCAAAAAATCAACATAATTCACTCAAAGCAATCCTTAAAATAAAGTCTAAATTGCACTATTCCAGTATTACTAAATATTATTATATATTATCATATAGTTTATTTTTAAAATGCGTTATTCTTAGGATATGTTTGTTGCTTACGATAGTTACGGTTAAACATTTGAACAAGAATAAATACAGGGTAATAAACAAAACGTAGAACACTCGTGTTTTAGTAAATATGCATTTGCATTTGATGAAAATTTTGACATAAAGTAATTTTAATACTTTATAGAAATTTAAGTTTTTATATTGTTAATTCGATCGCAACGTATAATCTATTCATTTCATATTCCAAAGCAGAACATTTTGATAAAAAAATATGGAACATCGAATCAATAGTTTATTTGTAGACATTTAAATTAAAATTAGTGTGGAAAAACAGGGAAATTATTTTTAATCGGCTCACGTGATTCGATTTATCTGACCTTGAAATTTAACGAACGCCCGAATTTTTACATAATATCGGAACAAAATATTCCCTATTGGATCTGAATTTTAGGATTAAAATAGCACAATTTTTCTAGAGGGAAAAAATACTACAATAAAGACGTGTTAAAATACATTCCACCAAAATCCCATTTTACCGGCATGCTTTATTTAAATTAATGCCATCAGCTTCAAGCAAAACAACTTCTCTCCTAATAACGTATACAAGAGGATTACCGTGAAAATAAGCCTCCCTCCAATAACCGTATCGTATTACTTAATTTATAAATCGAATAAATAATATTGATATTTTCAAAATATGGAACATAGATTTATTTCAAGCTTAAACAACCCCGGCTATAATTATTTCTCAACTGTCTCTGTATCTCTCGTTAACAGCCAAAGGCTAGTTAGCAGCAATAATCCACTCTTCTTACGTCTCCGCTTTCCTTTTTAATTCATAATACACTCTACAATCTATGTTTCTTACTATTTGATTAACGTAGTCCAATGGCGATCGCCCTCTGCTATTTGTCCCCTTTACGGCACTTTTTATTATTCGGCTAGGCTAGAAAATTATTTTTAAAATATTAGCGCTCAAAGAAATCGATTATTATTAAAATTCTCTACAAAGTAAAAGATTTAAAGTAAACTTTTGTCGTTGAAACATTATTATTTATTTTCAGCTTTGCTTTACACTATTTGCAACAATAATATTAGTATAGTCACAATAATTTAAATAATATATACATGATATTCACGATGATTTTGGGTCTATATTAAATACTCATAATCAAGTTAAATATCTTAAAAATATCCCTGAAGAATGTACGCCCTAAATTTGACGGGATCCTAACACCGAAGTTTTAAATGTAATCCGTAACATTATTTAATCGGTGTACAATAATAATACGTACTATTCAACGCCTATTCAAATACATATTAAACATTATTAAGCACAGTATTTACGATATTAAAATGAATAAATAAAATGTGAGCGATCGCTGTCCACACGTTACGTCATATTTTAAATATAAAAAAAAATTGGAGGCAACGGTGTTTTATTATGATAGCGTAACATTCGTGATGGATATTGTTGTCGCTTTAAAAACCATATGATCATATTATACACGTAACATTATATAATATTACGTACAAGATACTTCACGCGACAGTCATAATAATCGTTTTTCACTACTACCGTAGCCGTTACAATTTTATGAATATATTTTTTTAACGAAGCGTTCACTGTTTTACTAATTATAACTTGATATAAATAATTGAACTTTATTATACACTATAAATTACGACGGTCATCACGGCAGTAGCACAACTGGGATTTCGATAGCCCTGGTGATAAATTAATTTCGTGGTCTATAAATTAAAAAAACATTTTCCAATTTTCCCAGTAAAAGTACCTAATTATGAGGTACACGAATTATTTCTCTTTTTCCATCGAAAACCATAAAATTAAATAACGACATTTAATTAAGACCGCGATTTACAAAAGAAAAAACAAGAGCGTTTTAAATTTATTTTTCGTAGTAAATACTTTTGTAATGGATATTAATTCTTGAAATAAACATAAATACAAATCTCCTCTACGTTTTAAAACTTTGAAAAAATTTACTTATATATATATATATATATATATATCAATGACCGTTCATTAAAGAAACCTTACTTCGGTAACTGAAATAACCAATGTAGTTAAAATTTTTATTCTGTTTATCTAACGGAAATTCGTTGTTTGTTATTTCTTCGTCCTTAAATATTTTGATCACGACGGGAATTAAATTAATTTTTTCTTATAACTAATTGGATATTATCGTCTCTGATCCATATTGAATTGCAAAAATATCCGAAATTAATTTTCAATATCATAACATGATATGTTAATTAATATAACCTTATAACGCATTTATTAACTCCTATCACGCCTAAAACGTACACGAAATACCGGCAAAATAAACGTTTGTTTTTTTATTATTTATATTTTTAAAATATCATACCGTACTTACTGTCTTTTACAAATATTACAACAATCATTCAATTCTACAAATATCGCCAATTCTGTCTGTGACGATCGTAGATATCAATCGTTAGCGTTTTTTCTTTTTCCTTGACAAGTTTTTTGACAAAGATACGTGACGATATCGTTACGGCAATAGAATAATTATAGATTGATACATATGGAGCGACGTCACTGAAACGAACATCGTTTCCTTTGTTTCGATAAATATATGGCCAAAATTTCGTATAAGTACGGTGGTATATCGTTGTTAACTGTCCAAGTTTCATTTGACGTCAATATAGTTTCGAACAGATAAGTGAAAACTACTATAAAAATGTAAAGGTATTACAATTTTCCTCTCTGGGTGTCATATAAAGTTTCATACTTTGACTAATACTAGTTTTTGACGGACATAATCGGTTTCGACATCCCTACGTATTACGACACGAACGTAAAGGTAAACAACGAACGTTTGTGCCTGCTTTGGAAAATTTTTTATCGGATGGATACTTTAAAATCATTGTATTTAGTCGGTCCTCAGTCTTGTAGAGTGGATAACGTTTCATTTAACTGTAATCGTTGTGTTTGTGTTTGAAAAGTAATATCATATCGTGATTGTCGCACGGCTTTTATTTAAATCATATATTTACCTTGTACATATAATTGTTCGATTTTCGTGGAGAAACTATTGGTTGTAGTCCCTGTGTCCTTTTGGACTCCCATAAAGTACATAGATTAATCGGTAAAGAAAATTATAATATTTGTAATCATTTTCTATGTACTGTTAAGCAATACGTCAAGCTAACTTTAAGTTAACAACATATGATTGCTAAACGTTTCGTGATTCGTAGGAATATTGATTTAAAGAAAGTTTTTAATCATTTTCACTTCTTACGAAATGATCTAAATTTGACTTGACATTTTTTACCCCAGATTGACCACAAACACGTTTATTTATAAATACTGTTTTATTAAGACACGTTGAAAAAACTATCAACAGAAAGTAGGTTAATAGAAACCCATCCGTGAATAAAGTATGTTCGTAACAACATATTTTAGTGAAGTATTATCGTAACGGATTTATGTTTATAATAATAATAATATATTAACTTTTAAAGTTTTTAAATTATGGTTTATCGAACCACAATTTTATAAAATAATACCGCGACGATATTCCGTACCGAAAGAAGCAAAAGAAACGTATTAAAAAAGCGTTGGGGTTTTCTCGAAATTCTAGGAAAATGTTTATAACTATCTAACGAAAACAGACCCCTATGAGCGAAAGTCGAGTAAGTGAAGGATGAACGATTTTTAAATATTTAACGCGACGAACATATATTTATATTTAATTCTGTACGTATTACCGTATATGAATTAATTTAACGACAGATATGTATTTGTTATGTGGTCATGATGATCACCGATGTTGGTGTAATCTCATGATGAATACGCGTTATAAAAGTGAGCTCGAAATTGAACGTAGATAATGAAAAATGATATATCGACTATAGATTGTGGATAGTGATAGGATGAGTGACCTGGCTGGGCGTTCGAGTTTTTAAAAAAAAGATCGAAGCCAGCGGGAAAATGAAGCTTTTCATTAGGTAAATGATTTGGTTTACGTTTAATAATCAAAAGAGCGTCAATGGAATAATATTCTATCGTAAAATGGTAAAACGATAATCGGCAAGCTAAAATTGTTTATAAGAAAACAAGAAAAATTAACTCTACAAAGGTGCCTAATTCCACGTGTCTTTACTTGATTTCTATACCATAAATCGTCGATTAATATCATAACATAACGACGTGCCATAATAATAGTATAATCGCTTCTGAGCTAACGTAACAAAATGATAACAAATCATATGACGGACACTTTTGATGTGGGTGCAAAAATCAGACAGACTGACACGACGGGAATATAAATAAGGGTTTTATATACTGTAAAGAAACACAAAAGCAAAATGCTGTAATATTAATAAAACGTAGAGAAAGGGGCCGACCAGCTAGACTTTGAACACGCGAAAAGCTGCAGATAGAAACGCGCAAATATCAGAAATCCGTCGAGAAATCACTGATCGGGTATATCGTTTAAGTAATGAACGTACAAATATTGAATTCTAAGCAAAGCGACAATTCTCTAAGTGTTTCCGAGAAAATTACGAAAATCCGCAAAAAAGAAATGATGAACGAAAAGTACCGTAAACCAGAGTATATTTTCGCAGGGTTAAAGTTTAAACCGAAGTACTTTCGACAACGTTCTTCAAACGCGATCATTTATATTTTCTTTAAATTTAAATAACGTTACAATGGATTTGCGCCGATATGACCTAATCGAGACAAATGGTCAATGCCGAATCTCCGCATTCTATTCGTATATTTTAAAATGAATATACTTCGTGGAATGGTATATATGAGCTGTTTGAAATTATAAATAATTTACAGTCGCGACCAATTAAATTATTTTACATTATATTATATAATTATTTATGTATTATTTACTGGCGAGGAAAGAGTAAGTGTATAAAATCTCTTGGAAAATATTAAAAGCGGTACGATTTTTATTTTTACGAAATATAAATAAATAAACGGGTAACAGTAGAATTTGTCCAAATTATCGAAATCGTCGTAACTGAACGGTTTAATAATAGAAAATTAAATATCGAATAATTTGAAATAATAATGTACCAGGGGGAATATATCACATTTTTTGTACGGTATCGCCTATCGTTAAACAAATTACGGTCGATTTTTCGTAATAAATTGATATTAGGAAAATTAACTAATATCCGTTAAACGTTTGATTCGCGCATTGTTTACGTAAAGTTACTTTTGACGGCGACGCGTTATATCGTGACATTCGTAAACGCAATCACTAAAAACACGTACAGTATAGGTTACAATATTTATTTAACGAAATAAAATAAATTTCAATAACGGGGGTAACGTACAATTTTAATGTCGTCGATGTGGGTAATGAAACGGACGTAATAACGAGTCCGGGGATGGCAAAACGGTCGTTTATTTATAATACAGGTGGTCCGGTGGCAGACTTAGAATTTCAAAGTTAAATAAAAAAAAAAAAAACCAGTAATGATACGAATATATTTCAATAACAATTACACAGAATACAAGGGCGGATTTTACGTTTTAAAAATGATTTCGTCTAAATGTTGACCGTCACGTCGCGCACATTCCTGGAATCTGACCTCCGTATTCCATGCTACCTCGCTGTAGAAGTGATGTCGGGATGCCATAAAATCTCACGAACGATATTTTCTTTTAGTGCTGCTATAGTCGCTGGGTTTGTTTCATAGACTTTACTGTCGCGTACTAAATAACCCGCGCCAATGACGAAACTAACGCGGCTCCCTCCCCATGTCTAGGCTCAGCGGTTAGGGAGAAACTTTGAATTGAAAACCTAAATCTGCCACCGGACACCCTGTACAATTGAATCCGCGAAACGCTGATATTCTGTTCCGTGCGTACATAAATACTATACGAATTCATAACATTTACATACCGCGTCAGATTGGGTATACGCTTATTCGTCTATTCTAAATACGTATTATACGAATTTTCGTACCCGCCTCCTGTTCGCCGTCGTTAATATTACAATATTATATAAAACGCGTGGGCGTGTACCGAGTTTTACCAATGCCTTTTTTAATTTTCGGTTTACTTTCGATACGCGTTACCCGTTCGCGGTTCAATGCATATTCGAAATACAAAATTGATTCTATGTACTGGCGTATCCGCGGTTCGTACGTACGAATACGAATAAACAATATCGTTCGAATATCGCGGTCGACGCTCGGTTATTGGCGTACGGTTATTGATTTATTTTGTATCGGAAATGTGTAGGACGCAAAATATATGTTCCGTAGAGGAATTTGAGCGGATTTCTTTTAAATTTCACAAGTAGAAACAACAACGTAAACGTAACGCGTTTCCGGACCGCCCCAATTAAAACATTTGCCCTTCGAAACGTAAAATAACATTGTTTAAATATATTTCGAAATCGTTTCGGTACTTTAATTGTTTTCGTCGACAAACTTATCAACGTGTTAACACGGTACTCAAAAATATTCAAAAATTACGCTCAAAATATGTATACAATGTGTAACACTTCTGACCCACACATAAAATCGATCGTTAGTTTTTTTTTAAACAATTTTCGTTTATTTCAAAGTGACAAATTTAAAATACCCTAATCGCGATATATAATATAACGTTATTATTATACTATTAGTAATTATTATATATTGTTTTTTTTTACCCTATCACGCGTAATAATTATAACGATTACACTTAAATTACTAATGTTCAATTATAAAAAAATACTCGAAAATCGATTCGGATCTGGAAACTCTTCAAAAATAAAATATAATCCACACGAATACGTCGTAAAAACGAATATTATTTAATTATTCGCTGATTTAATTGGTATTCGTCTTTTTTTTAAACACCGATAACCATTGATAAATAATTACTCCGATTCGCTACGCTTTAATAAAGCGCGAGCATAATAATTCTGTGTAAGCCTATTCCCAAAGCACCGATTACTTTTTAGTCTATTCGAATAAAAATATACCACGAGTATTACATCTTATTTATTTTTCTGTAGTAGTAATTAATAAATAAGTAAGTTAACTAAGTAATAAATAGTACTAATTTACCGTTTCTACGTATCATAAACGGCAATATTACGTAGTTACTTTTGTCTTGCACATCACGTATATAAAGTTTCTTAACGTTACATACTCTCGTCTTTTTGTATAGCGTATAATTGTTTCAATACGATCAATAGACAAAATCGTATTTTTCTCGAATAAATCAATTCAATCGTCGAAATGCGTCGTGCAAATATCGTTAACACGAATGTAACGTATCCGTTAAACGTAGGTAATAAGTGTATGAAAAATTTTAAACGTTTCACGCGAATACACTTACCTAGGTATTCGTTTCAAAATATCAAACGCATTATAGAAATAACGCCATATAAAATGACTACACGAGTCCGCCGTCGAATCGATAATATTAATTTTTTCGTTTTCTGGAATTTTAAGGGAAGAAGTAAATATACGAAACTTAGTTTAAGAAATGATCGTGTTTTTATAAATATTCCGCTTTGTATTAATTATTTTATTTTTTTTCGAAATTATCGAACTTCGGATGTATGAATTAATCGTTCCGACGAAAATTCAAATTAAACGAGCGATGGGTTTATAATAATAGTATTCATAATTATTAAACTAAATTTCCATTCGCAATTCGACCGTTTAGACACGTGTGTATAATTACCACAAATAAGACGGTCTTAGTGCTATGGTACTTTCAATATTCGATACTTACAAAAAAAACTGTCGAAAAATAGGTAAACGTGTTAAAATAAAATTGTGTACTTTTAACGTTCGTACGAAATTAATATTAACGGCCGTTTCAAAATGTACATGAATTTTGAAAAAGACGAAACGTTTCGGAACATGTTTAGGCCCTCCGCACACGGTAAAACTGTTTTGCAACGAGAATTTCAAATGAGTTGCGTGAGGGATTGTTATACAATTGGTTTGCAATCAATTTATGTATTTTCTCCGCACACGAGTTCAATCGAATTTTGACCAGTGTACGCAGTTGTATGCAAATTCACGTTAAAAAACACGCATTTTTTTAAAGTTTTTTAGAGTTTTTTAACAGTTAACATTAAACTTTTGCAATATGTCGAGTAGTTCGGATGATAATTGACTACAATCAATACCGTAGACAACGAAAATTAGTACGAAGGAAATATTGGGCCCAAGAATAGTTCCAAATTTAGTGTGATACATACCTGTCATGTTTACTTTGGCTGCTAATTCGCGCTATGCTTTTTCAGTCAGGTCTTTTCTTGAGTATCCAGGAAGATTATGATTGTACAAAAGTTCATGTTTTCTTACCTCCTCGACAAATTTAATGTTTGCCAACTGCACATTCATGGTGAATGAATTGTGAGTTTATCACAATATAATATTAAATTTAATATTATTTTTGATTAGGCTTCAGGTACAATATATTAAATAAATTTAAATTAATTAATAAATCATTTATTACAACGCAATCTTGCAACTGAAACCGAAATTCGACCTGCAAGCACAGTTGCAAGCGATCAGTTGAAAACTGATTACTAATCGGTTTAGTTTGAGTTGACAAATGTGCGGTTTCCTATTACGCTACATATGCAACGTCACCATTTGGTCACTCTTACAACTGATTAGAAATTCCCGTTGCAAAAGAGTTTTACCGTATGCGGAGGGCCTTGCATATTTAACGCTGCGTAAACGATATATTTTAAATAATCGATTTCTTACAACAATTAAGTCAACTATGTGAATTCAGGGCGAAGTCTATAGGGTCTGAACTTAACTCCAGTCCCCCCTTAAAAAAAATTGGTTTTTTAAAAATTGGACGCTATATATTACCTTTATATATTGTAACGGCTTAATAAAATGTTTTTTTCGTGAAACCCTTTTTTTTACAATTTACGAAAAATAGTGACAATTCGTTAAGAAATGGACATGAAATGTATTAATAAAATCGCGAAATTGTTAAAAATCGTACGCGTATTAAACGAAAACAGAATATAATGTATTTTAAATATATTAAAAGCGAATCGGAGCGGAAGCGCGTTTAACGAAAAAACAAACACAATTAGCCGTGGAAAAATGATTATATGTACACATTATAATAACATGACGAACACTTGCCGAGAATAAGTTACATACACATTGTTAATACCGGCCGACGCAGAAGTTTACAGTATAAAAATAATCCCAGCGACTAGAGCGTTTGAACTATAATTTTAATATCGCCGAATGATGTATTCGATAATAGCGCAAGATACGCGTATGTCCAGTGGAACGGATCGGAGCTTTTGTATGGGCGATTCGTACGGGACGGACGCTAAGCAATATATTTTGGCCAATTCGCCGCCGCCTTAACGAAAATCGTCGCTAAATACGTCGGTTCGAAAAGAACCGTCTACTACGGACAGTTTTTACACACACGACGGTGTTCAAGTCAGTTACTCGGACACATCAGAGTCCGTATTATTATTTCGCATTTGAAAACAATCCGTATTCAAAATTCCAGCCTATTGCGATACAAAGCGTATTTATATAATCGACGTTGATACGACAAATATTATACACCATTATCGTATATTCCTTTTAATCCTTCGAGAATCGTCCTAAGCAAACACGTCGACAATTTTACTGGTTTTCTTTCTGCAATTTTCCAGTTGTTTTTTTAAACACGCTTTAGGACTACCCGGTCGGCGCGTCGTAATTACGTACGTCGCAACGTGCGATTGTTGGTTATCGTCGGCGATCGCGATCGGTTTTTTTCATTTTAAACCGCCGAACGCTTTCCAATTTCACGTCGCCATTTTGCCTCGTCGTTTCGTTCGTTTTCGTAATTTCAAATTATTGAAACGCGGCAAAATTTCGTCTCGTTCGCTGTTATGTGCATCGCGCGATCAAACTGTCAGCTAACCAACAAATACCACGGTAACCGCTGGCACGCCGCCTATTGATCTGACGGCCCATCAAGGCGTTCGTAACCACCCCCCTCATGGAACTCACCTTGTCGTGGTGAGTGGGCTTGAATGGATACTCTATGAGACCCTGTGCTATACAAATTGTGACTATGTCACTGGTAGGGTCTCCCATATTGGGAAGAGCAGAGTGGAAAACATCCTGACTAAGAGTTCTGGGCCGGCCCTTACTTTAAGTAGTTGGGGTCGGTGAGGTTTGGGGGTGCTGCTAGCTTTTGGCGAATTCCAGCCAGCCTGGCGATAGGTTAAAAACGTAGGGTAGAATTTCCCTTAGCAAAACCAACCATGGAAGTTTGTCATACGACCATTGTTAACGCATCAGAGGCTTCGGAACCTCAGATGCCGGCGGCTGGGGAACGGCGCTCGCCCCAGGTGTCGTTATCAACAACAGGCGCCATAAGGGAAGCGGCGGTGAGGCAGGTCATTTCCGCCAGTCACGGGGCTGGTAACACTACTGCTGATGGGAGTGCTAGGCAGGCTCCCATCGACGACGAAGAGGCCGTCTCCACTACTGCGGAGAAAAAAAATTGAAGAAAAGGAACGATCAACGGGAGGAGGCGATGATGGTGGACATGAAGAAAGTCGTCAGCAATGATGGCGAAATCCAGATTCAAGCTGCCGTCGCCGACTCTGTGGAGGACGCTCGGCAGAGGGAATTCCTGATGAAAATCGGGAATTTCGTCGACTCTGCCACCGGCGTAATTGTCAGTAGGGCAGGAAAGGGGATCCACCGGCCCATTCAAGTGGCCGTAGTGGAAATCCGGAAGGAGTTGGATGGGCTCCGAACGCTACGGGTGAGTTTCCAACAACTCGGCTTAGATGGAAAGAGGATTGAGCCGGTAGTCTCTCCCTCGGCAACAGCGGTTGCTGCAACTACTGCAGAACTAATTAGTTCTCTTTTGCAGATGGTGCAAAAGCTCACGGAGGAGATGGCAGTCCAGCGCAAAATGCTCGACAGCCTCTCATCCGCGGCCCGTCAAAAACCGACAGTGCCAAGGGTCAGGGACTCAAGGAAGGTTGGAACAGAAAGGCGCAGCTGAAGCAGCAGCAACGGAAGCAGGCGACCGGGAACGTCCAACCGGCCAAGAAAGAGGGAAAGCTGCCTGAGCGGTCGCTGAAAGTCGCTGAAGCCGCAAACGGAGCAACAACTGGGGAAGCCGCCGAAGCCGCAGAGCTCGAAGGTTATGCCAACGCTGTCGTCGTCCGCTGCGAAGTCGAAGACTTCACCGTCATCGTCGCAACAACAGCAGCAGATGAAGAAGAAGACGACAGAGGAGCAGCTGCAGCCAAAGCGGTCCAGCGAGCAGCAGGATGGCCCGGCCGCTACTTCGATCGGCAAACCCCTCTGGATGGAGGTGGTGAGTCGTGACGCCAAGCGCGCTACCGCAAGGCAGAGCGCAAGAGCGCAAAAGCCGCCCGAAAAGGCGCGGACGGGCTCCAAAAGTCAGAAGAGCGCGGTCGCTGAAAAGGCTGCCCTTCTGTGCAAGAGGGTGCCCCGTACGGTGGCGGTCACTATCGACCGCCTGACCGGAGAAGGGGTCAACCTAAGCAGCGTGATGGACAAAGTGTCCAAAAACGTTAGTTTGGGGACCATCAGGGTCAAATTCGGGACACCTATAAGACCAAGACGGGAGAAATCCTGTTCGAGGTCGACACGGCGCTCGAGGTCAGGACCTTGGCTAAAAAGCTAAGGTCCACCGTTGGTACGATGGCTAGGGTCACCGTACCCGTCCGTTGGACCCCTGTCCTGTTGCTCGACGTTCCGGAAAGGGCTCGAGAAGAGGACGTAGTGGACACCTTGGTGGGGTTCGGCGTCACTCGCTCAGACCTCATGAACGGTGGGAAGACGAACGGTTCCCTCCGGTCCGACCGAGTCAATGGCAGCGGCGGAAGGCGCGTGCGTATCAGCATTCCGATCGACGCGGCCATCAAGCTGGCGGAAGCGGGTCGGGCGACTGTGAAGTTCGCCCGATGCAGGATTCGACTGCTGAAGAAAAGTCAACCCGGATGTTTCCGTTGCGATGGGCACAGTCACATGGCCGGGTCATGTAAGAAGCCGGCCAAGGACGGGAAGTGCTACAACTGTAAGGCGGAAGGACATCTCGCCCGAGAATGATCGGCGAACAACTGCGGTCCACGAGAGCCGCACAAGAAGATGAAGGGACTGAAGGTCAAGGGAGACCGCAGCCACAAAGAAGAAGAGAGTGCCGTCAGAAGAGACGGACGAAGAGGCGGCACCGAAGGAGGCGTTGCCGAAAAGGAGAAAGAAGAAAGAAGACGCGAAGGTGGGGGTAGCGGCTGAAATGCCGCCCGCCGCTGGACCGACGACGTCCGATGGAGCTTAGGATGGTTCAAACCAACCTAAACCACGACAGGTGTGCTCAGGACATGTTCTGGCAGTTTGTCCGGGAAAGCGACATTTCGGTCGCGCTCTTCTGTGAGGGTTACGACGTCAACCGACCCGGGTGGCGTTGTGACACAACCGAGCGTGCCGCAATCGGGGTGCTCCGCCCGGGCATCTCCCTCGGTAAGCTGGAGGTCGGCAACGGGTTCGTGGCGGCGACAGTAGGAGACGCCCTACGCATCTACAGCTGCTACGCCCCGCCCAGTCTTCGTATGCCCGAGTTCGAGCAGTTCCTGGAACGCCTACGGATCAGTGTGACGGCCGCCTGGGCCGCGGGGGGCGAGTTGATGGTCGCTGGCGACTTCAACGCGCACTCGGCGCACTGGGCGATCGGCGCACGGACACAAGGGGCAACCTGCTCTGCGCGTTTGCCGACACCCTGGGCTTGAATCTGGCCAACCGAGGAAGGACTACGACGTTCCACGGATGTGGGCGGGGATCAATAGTAGACCTCACCTGGGTCTCCGACACCGCGGCTCAGAGGATGAACCGTGCGCACGGACCTCGTGAACCTAAGTGATCACCATCACGTATGTTACACGTACGGGTCTGGGCGTACCTCGTAGTACGGGTGGTGCTGCCGCGTATTGGCTTACCACCATACCTGCGGCGTATCCTCTGGTCGTATCTCGGGGAGCGAGAGCTGCACTGGTGCGGCGAGATGTCGACCGCGGAAGTCTCTTGCGGCATGCCGCAGGGCTCCGTGCACGGTTCTCTGCTGTGGAACGGGACGTACGACGTGGTGCTTCGCCTTCCGTTACCACCCGGCGTGTCAATGTTTGGCTTCGCTGACGATACGCTGGTCGTGGCGGAAGGGGACACTGTAGACGAAGTGCAAATCCGCGCAAACACAGCGCTCGCGGCGGTGGCCGGGTGCATACGCGCTCAGGGCTTGCGGTGGAAAAGACCCAGGCCGTAGTGTTCACGGCCCGTCGCAAACCGGTGGATGTTCGTCTACGGCTGGAGGAGGAGACTGTCCGGTTAGGAACAACGCTTCGGTATCTGGGCCTCGAATCCAAGCGTTCGATGTTCGGGGCGCACCTCTGCACAACGGCCGACAAGGCGCAGCGGGTTATGGGAGCTCTGACCGGCCTGATGTCGAATCTCGGCGGGCCCCGCGAGGCCAAAAGGCGCTTGCTCGTGAGCGTCGTGCAATCGTTAGTATTGTTCGGCGCACCGACGTAGGCGCCCTCTTTGGACTATGACGCGCGGGCCGCCGCTACCTAGGCTAGGGTACAGAGAAGGGCCGCCCTCCGTGTCGCGTGTGCGTACCGAACGGTGTCCTACGACGCCGTCATGGTTCTCGCTCAAATTACGCCGTTCGATCTGCTGACAAAAGAGCGCCTTCGGGCGTTTGAGGCCAAAAAGGGGCGGTCGCCAGCGGTGTCTTCGGGGGAACTATCCTCTGGGACCCGGGCAACGTCGCATCAGTCGTTCAGCAATGTGGGACAAGACGCTGACTGATCAGCTGGCTGGAATCTCCCCCCCCCCTGCGAACAGTGGTCGCGGATGGACCTGGTCGGTGCTTCCTCCGGACTTGCTGCGGCGGTAGTTGGCGAGGTCGCACGGCGGCATGACATTCCGCCTCACACAGTTGTTGACGGGGCACGGCTGTTTCAACGCTTTTCTGCATAGGATCGGTCGTGCGCCGCCGCCTGGATATTCGCACTGCGGACACGCCGGGTCTGACGACGGTGAGGAAGACAGCTCTTTCGCTGCGAGGCGTTTGACCGTGAACGGGACGCGCTAGTCCGTCGGATAGGAGGATTCGGCCCGGGCGATCTGGTCGAACGCATGCTCGAATCTCAGGTCTACTGGGACACCGTCGTCCGATTCGCCGAGTCGGTGATGATGGCGAAGGAAGTCGCCGAACGGCAGAGGCAGGCACTTGGCGTGACAGCTCCGTCGCGCCGTCGTGACCGCAGGAGGAGGTAGCGGCTAGGCCGCTATATCGGGGAGGAAAAGTTTATTTTGTATTATTTTTTATGTTCAATTCGCGCGGATGATGTAAATGGTTACCCCGTGGCAGGGTATCGTCCTGTCGCCGCGCGCCATTCACGTGATAGTTTTTAAGAAGTGGTAATTCGTAAGGATTATTGTGAAATAGATTCGACGTACGGGGGGACGAGGTAAAATCACGTGGGGATAGCTCGCGTTGCTCGCCTACTCATATGGATGATCGTTTTGTTAGACTTTGTTATAAAATTTGTTCAATAAACGATGGCGACTCACTGGTCCGAAGTACTGCCTTCAGGCATTCCGGGCCAGTGAGTGTATTGCCGATACCGTAAAAGCGTTCGTAACCAAAACGGGCCATTTTCACCGACAGTGCAGGTGAGGTACGGATACCCGGATGTGTCGGACACCCGTTCGCCGGGAGAGGGCGGACAGCGAATTCGTGAGCCGATCTCCTTAGACGCCAATTGGGTCCGGGTACGAAGGCGATGACGGGACCACCCGGGTTGTTTCGATTCGCTTCTAAATCGAATTGGCCGTGCACCCATTGTCAACCGGGTGCTTCCATTGCGGAACTCCCGGGGCGACGAAGATAACGCGACGCACACCGCTGTACAGCGTTTCTACCGTGACCGAAATGATATCAACGCGATAGGTCGTTTCGGTCCAAGGCACCGCCCGAACGCTATGATCTCCGGACTTCTGTGTGGGGCGGAGGGTTGTCCACCAATTCGCGAACGCTGTACTCACGGCCAAGGAATTGGCCGAACGAGAGAGGCAAGCCCGGCGTAATGTGACTTCGTCACATCACGACAGACGGAGAACGGCCAGGGACCGTGGTCAATAGGTCTGTGTTGTTTTGTAACGGGATGATCGATGCTTATGCTTCAAATGACCCGTGTATATTTGTCGTAAATAGGGTATGGTTAGGAGGAGTCTCGTCACATCCCAATCCCCCGATAGGTTATTAAGTTATTATCGCGAGTTTTTCTTTTTAAATACACTACGACGACAACCCCCTCCCCCCATCCAATGGCGATAATGCCTAACGACTCTCCGGAGAAGATATCGCGGCAACAATTACTCGATACAACTGAGGCGTATTTGTTACGTTTATCCAAATTATGATTAAACGATCGCGATAAAATGTCGACCATTCGGTATATATAGTTCGTACGTAGGACGCGAGTCGAAAGGCCCGCGAAGAGGTGAACACCCCAGCCGTTGGCACAATATAGCCACACTGGATATACACCGACGCGTATTTGTTGCGAATCGCCCTCGTAAACAATTTCGACGACGGCGCTCCATTCATTTTTGCGGCCGGCTTCGGTAGACCGTTTGTACAGAGCTTTTATTCGGAGGCACGTAAACCGGTCGGTTAGGTTCGTGACGATTCACGTCGAAAATTCGTCGACCAAACGTAAACGTCCATTGTTGTTTAGGTGGGAAATGGTCCTTCGCGATCAATTATTACGCGTGAACGGCCGACATCGACAAATCACCGAAAACGCCGATGCGTGAACGCGCGGTGTTCCCAAGTCTTCGACGAAGTGAACGAACGAAACCGAAATACGGGTGCCGGGCTATCGGTCCGTTAAATAGCCATTGACGTCGATTGGTCCGAACAACAATTGCGCAAATCGTCAGCGAAACGTTGATTACGGGTAATCAACGTTAAGCCGAACGAGATAACACGTGTATGCGATTCGATTGGTCACTGAAATGTTAAGCTGATAACGAAGAGATAACGCAAAAATCGCGCAAATACGAAAGCCAGTGCGCTGCTGCTATTCGACGTATGGCGCATCGGTGTACGTCGATTATCCGGTTCGTCGTTTCCTACCGTGTCTGGTACACATAGTACGTCGAAGTATTATATCTCAGTCCGCGGCCTACCCGATTCCCGTCGGCCATCCGTTCGCCACTTGGCCATGACGTCGTCGATTTAGACGCATTCCGCACGGCGCGACCGCTGTGCATGTCCCGCAGATGGAAAAGTAAGTCGACCGCGGGCCATCTGTCGGGGCACAGTTACACGTCAGGTTTAACGCACGCTCGTTGTTCCAGCAAACTGTTAGCCGACTACGAACAGCAATTCGGCGTCACCGTTGCCGAGATCACTTCGAAAATCAGCAGACTCGGCCATTTAGGCGGCGGTGAGTAGTTGCGAATTTCGTATAACGTTAGTTGCGTCCCGCCCGTTGGGCTTTACCGTTGTTTCTCTTTATGTTCATCGACGCGCAGGCGACAAGAATGATTACGTCAAAGAAATCGAACGAAACCTGGACGAGGTACACGATTTGGTACGTAAATAAGCCGTGTTAATCTTACGAATAGTATTGCGTGTTTTAACGTGAATGAAACCTAATATTTTCAAGCTGGAACAAATGGACCTGTTGGTCAAAGAATCCGACATGTCCGTACGTGCCAAATTACATAATCGAGTAGCTAGTTACAGGGCTGAACTTCATAGGTTGGCCAAAGAGTTTGCTCGAGCAAAGTGTACAGTCAACATTGACTTGGGTATGTGCGTTAAAAAACACAATGCGCGTATTTTTTCGCTCGTTCATTATTTGATCAAACGTTGTAGAAGATGATAATCATTTCACTGAAAGTGAGGATGTGAGTTCCGAACAAAAACAGAGGTTGCTGTATACGTCCGAACGACTAAATCGATCGGGTATACAGTTGGATAAAACGTATCGTATCGCTGTTGAGACTGAAGAAATTGGTTCACAAGTGCTAACAGATTTAAGTCGTCAACGTGAAACTATGCAGGGCTCTTTTAATAGGGTAAGTACTTTGGTTGGTCTACTTACGTACAATTGTACGTACATACTCATGGTTGTCCGTGATTTTGAATTTCTGTGTTAATGGTTTTAGCTCAGGGACGCAAACGCAGACCTTGGCAGAAGCACTCGTATGATAAACGCTATAATTGTGCGTTCCAGGCAACATAAAATCATACTGCTCGGTGTTACGGCGGCGTTTTGCTTCCTTCTGGTGTTTGCTTTTTACCATTCATTCCTTTAAAAACCCATTCCTATTTCAATTTGTTTTAATTTTGTTACTGCATTTTTAAATCAATATCATTTATTATCTTTCATTATAATTACGATTTGTCAAACAAAATGGCTCATTTCTGAGGAACGACTATCTTAATGCAAGCAATGAAACAATATGTCATGATTTCTAACAATCATGGTTCTTAATCATGTATAAATAACGTATAAAATTAATGTTCGATAATAAATTGATATATTTAGAAAAAATCCAAAATAATAATTTGATATGCTTTAAAATAAAAACCAACTTACAGTTATCCGATATTAAAATAAATCGGTTGTTAATAAATTAATAAATATTATTTTTGTTTTGTTAAAGTTGATCGTATTTTATTTTTATCCATTTCTTTCCTTTATCAAAAACAGTGCAAAGTTCCATTTCCAATAATCGATTAATAATTAAATTATTTAAACGTAATATACTATACAAATATATTTTGAAAACTATATATTAATATTAAATACGTACTATAAATTGTTTCGAATTAATTTGAATACATAATTCTTAACAATAAAAATAGTAAATATTCATCCTAGATAAAATGTAATTTTAATTGATTTTGAAAATTGTCGATTAAAAAAAAAATGCGATATATTTTTATAAATGAACTAATAAATACAAAACACAACGTATTTAAATAAATTGTTTTAAAAGATAAATGGATAGATACACTACATTCCAAATCCGTATTTAAATATTTTTTAATCGATGTAATAAGAATAATAAAATTCGCATTATTTGCGTAATATTGAAATATGCCAATACAATAGTTTAATATTAATCGTTTCAACATTTTTCGTCGTCGAAATTGTAATTTTCAATTACGCAACGAAACGAATACAATGGTTACAACAACAAAAAATGCACAACACTGACATAAATCATTTCGTTATATGACTATTAATTTAGTCCTTTTATCATTGTTACGAATGATTTCCATTGTATATATAGAAAATAATGTTTAAAAAAAATAAATACCATTAAAAATTTGATAAAAAATCTTATATACATATATATATATATATATCTATGGTTGAAATTTATTTTCAATATTGGAGAAAAACATTTTAATGAGTTCTTCAGCTTCTATATCTGATTTACTGATCATTACAGTAAACTGTGGGAAATCATTAGCTAAAATCTATTAAAAACAAAATAATGTATAAAAAATAAAATAAATACTTCATATTATGCACAATAAACTTTGTTATAGATTTAGTGTATGTATTATGTATTATATTATATTATTTATTATCTGAACACTGCAAATTTTTTTATTCAGCTCCATAAGATTTAAGATAATTACTAAAGCGTTTGTTAAAATATAACGCTTAAGCATATAATACCTATCCGAATAGGTATTATATATTTAAGTGCTATAACTAGGGTAAATTAGAGCCTTTAAAAAAAAAATTGTAATTGTTAACAAACTATCTTCTTAAAGTTTCAAATAATATTCAAAATTGAATCGATAAATATGTATATAAATAATTCACTTTATAACATAATATGTATTACAATTATAATCGATATATTTTCATTATTTTGCTGATCATATAATTAAAAACTGGTAATAGTTCAAATAGCGATAAAATAATATCCGAATAAATATTACCTATATTTAATTTTTTTCTTTTAATTATTTAATTTATTAACGTTTTACGCATGTTTAAATTGTCTAATTGCAAAAATAAAAATTTTTTTTATTTAGTATTAAATTATAAAAATAAAATTTTTTTTGAATCTTAATAACATAAAATCTACATTATAATAGTTGAAAAAAAGAGACGAAAAACATTGGATAAATATGACACCAATATAGACCAACAGAAAATTTGAATTTATATAGAAATAATGTATGTGTTAAAGTAACGAATAAATAAATCATATAGCATATTACGTACTGCTGAACATTTTTTCATAGCATATGTTCCCTGTATTTGTAGACCAATGACTGATTCAACTTTCTTATTTCCGAAGAGTTTGACACGTTCTTGGAAAACTTTTGCTTCTTTGCCGTCACTGTAGTTACATTTAATTAGTAATAAATCTGTGTCCTAAAAAGCAACATTAAAATATACAAAAATGTCTTTTTATCAACATATTTTGCTAAGTATAAATTATATCCTAAGTGTGTACGACATATGTTGCACCTAAAATTTTTGAAAAGCCAATAATTAAAAACCTCTGTAAATAAATCTTCACAAACAACAGTAAGTTAAAGTGTTTAACTTATACATATATAGATTATATATTTGTGTAACTACCACCAAACTATTATAAGTTAATTTTCAAATCTTGGTTTGGAATGTTCAAAACAAATACAAACATTTTCAAAAAAAATCCCAAAAGAATAAGTTAGGGATTACTAAGCAAATAGAAATAAATTTACTATTTTGTAAGTGAATAATCTTTACGTGTTGTTATCATCATTATTTCTCGCAAATCTTAAGACGCTGATTGGTGTTAATATTTGACAAAGAAAAATATTTTGGTACTTACTACATTGAAAATATAGCTACTTAAAATGTGTGTTTTACATTGTGGTGAAGTTTAAAAAATGAACATTTTAAAAATTTAACTAATTACGTTTACTATATGAATAGTTGGCAAATAACTTATTTTATGATCTTATTAACAAATGTTTTTAATTAATTCCACATCAATAATATCGAACTATTTATATAAAGTATTTAATTAAATCAATATTCGATTATAATGTAAGAATAAATATATAAACTTTTTTTTTGTTATGTCGAGTACAAAGAATCTGTTTTTTGTTTATTCAAAAAAAGAAATTAATCCTTATGAAAGATTATTGATAATTTGCCTTTTAACTGGCACACGAAAATAAGTGGACGTAAACTTCTACTACACTTGAAACTAACAGCTTTACACTCCTATGAATAATGTAGTCAATCAAAATTTACATTGCATAATTTTTTTATTAGAAAAATGTATGATTTGCTAATTAAAATGGTTTAATTTAGGACTGAATAATCAAAGAGAAGATGCATGCCAATAAAGTGCTTAAGTTAAAAACTTAATAATATTGAAATTATGGAAGTTAAAACAAGAAGCGCTTAGAAAAATAATTTAATACTAATATTGAATATTAATATATAATATACTAATATTTAATAATAATATGGAAGTCTTAAAAATAAATCGTTTAATAACGTGGCTTATATAATCGTTGAACCATTTCCATTTGTAACACCGAATATATCTTCCGAGTGAATTTTAAAATTTTAAAAAAAGGAATGTAGAAGATTAAATTTGAAACAGGATCGTTTGATGTGTATGTTTGAAAATCGAAATAGTTTAACGAAATCAAAAAATAAAAACCCGTATATAAGACATATTACTGATTGTTATTAACTAGGCGAATCAGCAAAAATAATAAAATAATGTAATACGTGTGACTGTACAGCTTGTACAAATTGTACGGCTTCGGTTCCAAATCCAAACGCAACGAAACAATTTTCCCCAGATTGTTGATCACATTTGGTAAGTGGAACTAGCGATTTTTTGGATTCGTTCGTAATGTCATATCTCGAATGAAAAAAAAAACAAAATTATAAACGTAGACGATTATTCTATAAACCAAATATCCGAAAATTACTTGCGCAATTCTTGGGGTAGTTCGATTGCAATAGGTTCATCGCTCACCATCCAATTGTCACCTTCGTTCCATGTATAATCGTATACTGTGCGCCAATTGTTGTTCCATACATTGAGGTTGGATTTGTTAAATTGATCTGTAAATGCCAAACAATAAAACAATCGCAAGCAATATCCAACTAACAGTTAGTGAGCAAGAACGAGTAACAATTGCGATAATGATTGACTAGCAAAATGTATTCAAAACCATAAAAGAATTTGAATAAAATTGTAAGACACTTACACAAATATAGTTTATTTTGTTTATTGTACGTTTGAATAAAAAAGGAGTAGAGAAAGTTTAAAGAAAAGGTGATAGTTACTCGTATAGTTTTAAGTTTTAGTTTCCTACCCCATTCAATAGTCTATTCCGAAATAAACGTTAAACTACGTATCGTTTAAAAGCGTTTGACGAGATGTGTTTACACATCTACACACACAAACACTACCCACCAGCCAACTGATTATAATACAACTGGTAACAGCTGAATTGTAATTCTCGACTGGACTCGATGACGGGTTGAGTGGAGCAAAATAGTGAAATCTTCAAGCCCGCGCAGTCCCGAACTCTAAACTGACCACAGGCGACCACCACCGTCGACTCTGTCGTATCCCTGACAAACACGCTGAAACGAACATAATATTATGCGTGAAATCGTTTTAGAAACGTCTAAAATATAATAAAAATTACGCGTCACGTGTATACATTATTAAATGCAAAGGTAAGGTTTATACTTTCGAAAGACAAGCCCTTGCACCGGATGGCTCTGCCGCGCAGACGCAATAATAGGAGGAGGGCTGACTGAAGCCGCTCCCGTGTAGGTGAGGAATCAAATTGTATTCTTTTTTATTTTGTTCAAAGGACGTTAATCTTACATTATAAATAGACGGCACGTAGTGGGGGATTGTCCCGTTACCTGCTGTCCATTTTTAGGAAAAAATTTAAGTTCTTATACTTTTCATTTTCTTAATCAGCGGATGTAAATTGGAATTACGAGGCAGGTAGATTGTCCGGACATCTTCAGTCCATTTTTAGATCTTAAATTTCTTAATATGTGAATTTAAATTTTATGTAAGGGGGGACTTCGCTGTTATTTTCCCATTATGGATAATTGTTGTATCGTCGATTCTTGTAAAACAATAAAAACGATGGCGACCCATTGTCCGAAGTACTGCTCTCAAGCTTTCTGAACAGTGGATGTGTTTTGACGATACAGTGTTTAAAACAATAAAAAGAGGGAGAGTTTTTACCTTTGTCTGGTCGGACCCAACACGATCGTGCATCTCTGACAATCGTCCACAGTCACCGAGCCGGCGTGGTCCAGCAAGTACACGCTCGAGTCCTGGCAGTTACGAACGGCGAACTGTTGGCCGCTAATCGAACCGGGCGGTTTGTACGCCGTACTTCCGTTCAGGTTTTCGATGACGTAGTCCGCCGGGTCCAGGTGTTTGCGTTCCACCCTGCAGACGACACGCACAATCGTATCCGCGACGTTAATAATATACGCCCTCTAAACGGACAACGCGACCGCGTCACGCGTATATTAATAATAATAATAATAATAATAATAATAATTGGCGGTCTGATGTTTCGTTACGGTAAAAAAAGTATTGAAATCGACAGCGTTAAAAAATGTGCTAACGGAATCCATAACGATAATACGTTATTCGGCAGACTTATTTGCTATTCACCGAAAGTCCGAAATGCTCGAACGAATTACGTGCGCCGCGTATTCTCGTATTCATTTTAAACGTAAATATTTCCTTGGTCGATATGTCTGGGGTAAGTAATAAAACCGTTGGAACATAGCGAATTGTGTAACGCATGTAGGAATACAACGCGACGGAATCGACAACAATACCGAAGGTCGCACTAATTATATATAACGTACGTTCAATTTCAGTTCGTGCTTGCGTATAAAACGAATTTCGGACATACCAGGCGAACAATTCGAACGGTGGACAAAACAGTTGCAAATGGCAAGGGGTTCGTGTCATTGAGTCGTGGGGATGATAAAATAAAATCGACGTCGCCGCGTTTTACACCGATGGTGAAGGGGGGGCAAAGACCCTGGTTCCAAATACAACATACGTACATATATGCGTTCGTGTAAAAAAAACGCGGTTAATTTTTTACTCGATTTCTGACGAACTTGACGGCAATTTGTTTTAATTTCGAAGAATTCCGTTCTTAAACAGATTAATGTTACGTAACATATGAAATGTAACAAAATATTGTTGTTCGTCAGTAACGGTTGTTTACGACTATTTCGAATTCACTCGTTAGCCGGCAGCAAGCTTTGTCCAGACCATACATACGGCCCGTATGTACTTCATCATTCGTTTACTATTCAAAGTGAACGTGTTTTTCAAATTCGACGCAAGTAATTCCGTAGGTACAGTTACGAAGACCATTCTGTTCACGCGCGTGGTTTTTTTTTGTAAGCTAGTTACGTATTCAATAGTGACGTACTGAAATGTCAAATGACGAAGACAATGGCGACCGTTCGTTTCGCACATCCTTTATTGGGTAATTTCATCGATATAACACCAACGGGGACGACAAAGCATCGATCATTCGGACTGTAACGTACCGAACGTCAACCGGCGATTGAAACATCGATAAATCGCTCCGGAGTGGTTAACGATGTACCGCCGTAGGACCAAACAACAAACACGCAAAACCATCGTTCGGCCAACAAACCAACTATGAACGTCATTTGTTTCACAAGTGCCTTCGGTCGCCTCGGTCACCAGCGCGCACTCTACCACGAAACCCACCGGCGATAACAAAATGAAAAGGTTTTGTCAAAATGCCTACGTACACTTTTATTTTTATCGAAGTTCCCGCGTAAAATTCATTATTTAAAATTAAACAAAATCAAATCATTATTCCAGTTCCTATGTACGACTACGCGCGTTGTCTTGTACGACGCTTCGTCAACGACAACAATAGTAATAATAATAATAAGTATTAACGACGGTGTCTATTTACCATGAATAAACCAGTTTCTTCGGTTGTTCGGCAGCTCTAAATTTGCAATAGAAGCATCCCATTTTTTTGTCCGTCTCTGGCTGGTTGAGACGAATCCAATTGTTACTTCGTGTTCCACATTAATATAGGTGCGTACTTCGCGAAATACACGAATCGTGTGTACAAACAATGGTTTCCAAGGTAACTTCAGTGCGCCCGCGCCCACGATGGTATTCTATCTAGTCGTACACTGTCCATACAACTGCGTCAAAAGTAAACGCTGTAGTTCGTCGTCGGTTCATTCATGTGGTCAAAACTATTAGGCCAACACACTCATCAAACTCACTGCAATCTTTGTGTAAAACTTACAAGCACACACTACCAATGTATAAAAATTGATCCATATTTATCGGGTACGTCATGTTACACAATGATTTTACATTCATACACTATTAGTATTATATTTGTGTCTTATGTGCACAATTCAATAAACGAAATACTTCAATTCTATGACGACTTAAAATAGATTCTGAAACAACTGATGCGCAAACATCCGTGAGTATAATTCGTTATTTTCAATTTCAGCTTGATTTATTGCGGTTGTTATTTGTTATTGTCAATATTTGTCAAATATCGTAAATGTTATAGGCGAGTTACTAACAATGTCAATTAATACACAGTAAACTTGTTTAATTACCAAATTGTACTCCCAAAATATGTAAATAATTTATTTGCAAGAATCACTTTTTTTGTCAGGTATAAAGAGACAGAGAATAAACTATAATTTCTATCGACACATTTAATAAATTATAAAAAATTCAGAGTGTAACAAAAATGTGTATTCATTAAAACAAAATATAGCTAATAAGACTTATTAAGAATCTATAAAAAATTTTTCGAATACTTTTCATTTTATATAATTTAATTACTTTTTGATGTGGGCAAATGAACAATTTTAAGTCACTTATATAAAATTATAAAGCATAAGGTATTTTCTCATATATATATAAGTAATATATAAGATAAATAATTACATTCGATTTTATCTTTGAAAATAATAAAATCAACATTTATACAACATAATTAAATTATTTTATACCCTGTCCCATAGAAAAACATTGAAAATTGAATTTTTTAATGTTCATCCGGTCCACTATAATTTGGTGATGTCGGTGAATAGCTGGGTGAAGATGGTGAATAATGTGGACTTCCAACTCCAGGTGAATATGTTGGTGAAGTAGGGGAGTATCTAAAAAATAAAAAAAGAATTATTGTATATAATAATTTTTAAGACTTTAAATTTGTATATACCTTGGACTCGCTAATGAAAAATTGGTAGGCGAGTAAACTGGCGAACTGGGACTGTAAGACTGATTGTACTGAGTACTTCCAGTATTTGGCGTATGTTGTGAGGATGGAGAATATGAAGCATTCGAAGGTGAATACATTGGACTGGTAGGAGAATATGTAGGACTTACAGCAAGTGAAGGTGATGTAGGGGAATATTTATAATTACTAACACCTGATGTGGCACTTGGGGTATAAGATGGTGAAGAAGCTGTGTATTGTGGAGAGCTTGGACTGTATGATGGTGAGGTTGGACTGTACGATGGTGATGTAGGACTGTACCTAAACATATTAAAGGATTTATATTAATAAAAAATAAAACATTATTTGTATTGTTTAAAATTGAATAGTAAATTATATATATATATATACACACACACACACACACACACACACACATTATAATAGAAAATAATATTAAATTAAATAATAATAATTCAATATATTTCAGTTCATTTTCAGACATTTGAATACAAATTTAGTTATAATTTAAAGATACTTACGATGGGGAAGTTGGACTATATGATGGAGATGTTGGGCTGTAAGATGGAGATGTAGGGCTGTATGACGGACTAGTAGGGCTATATCTGTAAGAAAAAAAAATGTACTTAAGAAATAATATGATTATATTAAAATAATATTACTATGTTTACTATTATTTGAACATAGTAATAAATAATATTTATTGTTTTTTTTAATTATATAAAATATGTATCGTTAAATTTTTAAATTGTTCATTAATGTTAAATATTACTATACTCATTGACAAATGATTTCTTATTGAAAAAACTATAAATTACATTTTAGGCAATCAATTTGTTGATAAGTTAATTATAATATTTGTATATATATTTATTAATTATAATTAAAATTGAATATAATATTGTTATATTTTAATTCAACTTACGAGGGAGATGTTGGACTATATGATGGAGACGTTGGGCTGTAAGACGGAGATGTTGGACTATAAGATGGTGAAGTTGGGCTGTAAGAAGGAGATGTTGGGCTGTACCTAAAATAAACAAATTATTATTTCATTATATTATATTTATCGTAGAAATTTTTTTTTTTAATACATACGAAGGGCTTGTTGGAGAATATGAAGTGTGGGAATATGAAGGACTTGTTGGAGAGTACGACGGGCTGGTTGGCGAATAATTATAATTGGGCGACATAGAAGAATATTTTGGAGTATTTTGTTGTGTAGCAGAATATTGTGGACTTGTTGGTGAATAATTAGTTGGAGTCATAGACGGCGACAAAGATCCAAACTGTGGGCTTGATGGATAATTGTAATTTGGTGACATCGAACTAGGACTAGGTACATATGGGCTAGTGGGCATGCCTGGTGATCCAGGACTTCCTGGAGTTCCTCCACTTGACATCCAGAATGGAGATGTTCCACTAGCTTCGCTAGAACCAGCTGGTGAAAAACCAGGTCCTCCAGGAGTCATACCAGCATCTAAACCTGTCAAGAAATAATGAAATATCAATAATGGTCATAGACTTAGATCTTTAAATATCTTACTTGAAGACCAGCTATTTTGGTAAATTGGTGTTGATGTTTGATCCCATGGGGTCATAGCAGGTGACATAGAAGGTGTGCCAGCAGCCATAAACATGCCACCACCACCCATGCCCATGTAACCATTATCCATTGGTATTTCTATTCCATCTTTGGCCTTTTCAGCATCCAAAAGCAAATCAAAACAACCTATAACATTAAAAAAATGACGTCTATTTTTTAAAAAGATCAATACAAATATTCACCTGTTCCCATTCTAGGCAATTGTCCCATAATAATATTTTCAGACACCCCTCTCATTGGGTCAACTTCGGCATGTGAAGCAGCATCTAATAATACATCAACTGTTTCTTCAAACGAGCATCTAAATATGATGAAACAACATATTAAAATTACGTTTACAAAATAATAATATGTCATTTATGTAACACGTTTTACCTCATCAATGCTCCAGTATCTTGTCTATTGATACCATGTCTAGTAATAGCCATTAAATGACCTTTAGCTGTCATAACGTCACATAACAAAGCTAAATGACGATAATTTACGTACAATCCATAAAACTGCAACACAGTGTTCATTTCTTTTTCTACAGATTTACGTACAGCCTCGATACCCAAGACCTGAAATTTAAGACGCATTATAAATATTTTTTATTATTTAATTTTAAACATCAAAGGCTTACTGAAAATATTTCACAAATATCATTGGAGAATGTTCTCACAGGATCAACATCTCTTTCACTTAAGACTTTCATCAAACTTGTACCATCAGTTTCCAACAACCAGTCAGCAATTGCTTTGAATTCACCCGTATCGGTAATAATTATTCTCTTTTTAGCATCTGTTTGTGGTAAATGCATATATACCTTTGCAATTGCATCTATGCCCTACAAATTATAGAAATTAAATTTGTTACAATAATCGATATTCAAATAAAAGTAGCGTTAAAATTTTACAATTTGGATTTTTTAAATTACTTACTTGTAAAGTCATGTCAGATAACATATTTGCTTCAATACACCTAAGGAACATATCATCTTCCATTTTGTCAACAGTGTCTTCATCATCACCTCCATTCATTTTTCCATCTTCACCATTCATTATACGTATTCGCAGAATTAATTTATCAGCATTGTCATCATTAAATATACAATTTAGATCATCACCAAATCCTGCATTGATTTTTTCAGATATTGCTTCCATTGTTAATTTTTTATCTGAAATTAAAAAAATACAAATATTTTATAATTTTATTCAACAATAAAACATTAATTTTTTAAATTCAAATACCAGTCATTCTTTTTCTATCCAATTCAATACGTAATAACCATGGCGAAATTCTAGATGGATCAAAATCGGGCATTTCATAGTATACATTTACAAACTCTTGATCTTCTCTAATAACTGTATTTTGAGGATCAGGATCATAATAAATTGCTGTATTTGCTGTAACTTTGCGAAGTGTTGTATGCTCAAGACGACATAATACATTTTTAGCTTTCTCTGCATCTCTAGCAGCTGCTCCAGTCAAAAACACAGTTAGAGATGGAGCTTTAGGCTTTTTACTTATATTGATTATTTCCTAAAATGTAATTATTTTTAATATAAACTAATTTTGTGATATTATAAAATTACCTTTAATCTAGGGACTCCAAGAGTTACATTCTTTGAAGATACACCAGCAAAATGGAAAGTATTTAATGTCATTTGAGTAGCAGGTTCTCCTAAACTTTGTGCAGCCAATGCTCCAACCATCTCACCAGGCTGGGCCTAAAAAAGAAAATCAAATAATTAGGAACAATAATTGCGATTAATTAAGAGAAAACTTACCTGTGCTTGTTTGAATCTATTTTCAATTTCACCAACTAACCATTCAAACGCTTCAGAAGATAAACGAAAATTTTCAGAAACTAATTTAGTACACAAAGTGGAACGTACTAAACATTGAAATAATAATGTAGCATTTTTATTAGCTTTCTTACTCAACTGATCTTGACCAGCTACAATAACACATTTTTCTAACAGCTCTTTCACTCCTATAATTATAAAAAATTATATATTTGAAAATAGAAACATAAATGAAATATTCAATATAAGATATTTTTTTAAACTTTAATCGAATTATTTAAATTTATTTTTTAACTAAAATTAGAATTCAGTGAAATATATTTAAGATCTACGATAAAATACATTTATTGTATAATATGGAATTTCTTATAATTCTAAAGTTTAGTTTTAAACAAGCTAACATAATATAGGTAATGTAATAAATTTTTTTCTTCATTAATGTGTTAATGAATTATAATTTTTGAAATAAGTTATAATATCTATAAAATTTTTTTTTTATTTTTCTTATATTGCATTTAAAGTTATATTCATAATAGTAAACACGATTAATATCTCTTTTTATAATTGTAAACAGGGACTTAGGCATAAATTATTGGTTATACTATATAGTGTATAGATTCATAAGGAAAAATCTTTAATACTTGAATTACATAAGATGTAAAAAGCAAAACAACTTTTTAAAATAAGTGATATATA